>CEMJ01390544.1:4443-24618 GCA_900068955.1 Clitocybe nebularis | reverse complement strand
GGGTAAACCCGAAGTTCTTACAGCGGCTGCCATCGTGACGAAGTCACACTGGTCTTCATTTGTCCCCTTTACAGGGACTGCCCCCCCACCTGAAGGCTCACCATGTGGTGAGTGAATATTATAAAATTGTGTTCGTTTCTAAGTATCCTTGATGCAGGTGGTGTGGAGTCATTCCAGCAGGATTATGCGTTCACTTCTTGGGCTACCTGTAAGTCACTGTTCGTCTGATTGTACTAGGAGCTGATGCTGGTCTATACATAGCCGCATTGAATAGCAATATTGGTGGAGTATTGGAATATATGGTAAGTAGATCGAGTATTCTTATCCGATACGATTCTAATGAATATCTATAGTGGCTCCAAAACGGTCTCACGAGTCACGGTACGACGCATAGAAGGGCACTGGCTATGTCACCCCAGGATGGAGGCGCACAGTAGGTGTCTCAGACCCCTCGAGTTAATATATCTAATATATGACATCCACAGCTACAATGGCGACATGACCAACCAAACCCTTGCTCAAGTTGCCCTTGCTTTGCCTCCTATATAATGACTTGTAATGATTCTCTTTTTCTGTGTCTTAATGCTCCGTACATTTCCGCACTTTCGTCTACCACTCCTAGATTTCATCATTGACTCTGCCATGGATTCTTCAGTTAGATGATATTACGACGTTTCAGACACTGTTTCACATGTTACTAACGCCCCATTTAATGCATATATTTACGACCTCTGCTGAGTGAGCAATTGGTGAATAAGGACGATTCTATGGTTGGCCCACATAACCGGTGATAGTCACGTTCAGAAATGAAGTCTATAAGTTCCCTTGTACCGTAAGTTTATCATGTTAGAGCGCTCCCGACCAGGTTCTAATAGCACACCATAAATAAAAGGCCACGTTCCGGATCAAAATGGGTATTTAATAGTGCCCATTCTTAATTAATTAGGTGACCTTATGCACCACGCCCAAGTATGACATTCCTTCCATCTCGCTTGAATTTTGCATCAAGTGCACGAAGTCTCTGCAGCGCTTGAACGGCGTCCCCGTCGTCACCCGAAATATCCACACGACGTGGATATCCCACCGCCATCCGAATGCCACTCCACCTCGCCGAACTCGGCCACCGGCGCTCGACCATATCCAAAAATGCACGAGGAGATCTCAGCGCCCTCCAGTGTACCTTCTCCAAACTGGGCAACAAGACGCCCTGACCGATGAGCTCGCATACATCTGCTGGTAGGGGTGAACATGGTCCTGTTATAGCTAAATCTGATACAGCTGGAAGATGTTCGAGGAGGGGAATGAGCTCATCTGGAGGAATCTCGGCATTCGTTTGGAATGTTTGGAGGATGCAAGAAGAGCGTTGGATGAGACGGGTGATGTCGCGTTGGGGCCATGAAGGAGAGCCCAATCTGGTCCCGTTATCGGCAAGTGTACGAAGAGACGGGAGTATGAGCGGTTGAAGGAACCCCATGGTGCTTGAGAAATACCACAAGACGAGCTCTTGGAGATATGGCAGGACAATTGGACTGGGTATGAGAGCGATGGGGTCTGGTCTGTCCAAACCGTCATCGTCTGCACAGATCCATAGTTCACATCGGATAATCGCCATGCATTGGCGAAGAATAGCATGGGCAGCAGAAGCGGTAATCGTAATATTGTGTAATTGGAAGTCGACGAGCTGGTCGAATGGAAATTGTAGCTTTAGCACCGGTAGCTTTGGAGGTAATTCGACCGAGTATGTGGAGGCTTTGAGGTAAGCTAATGTGATTGAGCGCAAGTTTTTAGCACCGATAAATATCGAAGTCCCATTCTCCACCAATATCTTTCTCCCAGAATCGCTAGAATAGTCATCAAACTGGATATCAAGGTTTCTCAACATGGGGAAAATTCCAGGTGGGAGAGTAAAAAAGGGACCGAACCATGAGATCGGGAATCTCAAGTTCAAAGAGGTAAATTGGGTAGAGAACGGGAAGGTGAGATCCTTGATAGTTTCAGTGTTCGCATGGCAGATTCCTTGACTCGGAGTGAAGCTAGCAGTTAATGCCAACGCACCAAGCCCACCACGTGAAAACACAGTATGTGTATCTCTCGTGGCTTTGGCGATACTTGCTTTATCCTTATAGGTCAGCAGAACAGACCTCCACAGCGCCTGCGTCCCAAATACTATCGTTTTCCACCTGACACATACGGAGGCAAGGATCCACGGCGTCAGAGTCAGATTTGACTTTATGCCAGATATTTCGACCGAAAGACCCAAAAGACAGTAGGTAAAAATCCGGGACATGATTTCGATGGGGAGTTTCTTGTGGAGAGAAAGTGCAGAACGGAGTTTAGCCTCGCGGGCGACGAGTTCATCCCTTTCAGATAATAGACGGTGGTCTATTTGGAGTCGAAGGTCGATGCGGTTTAGGCATTGTTGGACGTCAAAAAGGAGAATTTGGAGCTGGGATCGCTCTTTGAGCGTTAGTTGATAGTCAGACCGCCAAGCGCTATGTTCCAGCATGGTAAGAACGGATTAGTCGATAGTGGCCAAATAAATATGCTATGCGTTTTATATCCCATCAATGATCGTTGGTAGTAGTAAAGCGGCCCGAAGTTCCCAGATCGTGTGCCGTCATGAACTCAATGGAGGGTGCGCCAGTTAATCTCAGGAGTTATGAATTGTTTATAGGCAGGAGCGATGCAAGCCATGCTTTAGGATGGCGTTGAAATACATTGTAACGATTGTAGCCCTGGTTTAGCCGAGCGATGAATGAGATTCTTAACAGTATTCATGAACTCGATCCCATTATTCGTCCGACACCCAGAGAATGGTGATAATGTTGGGGGAAATCTCAATAAATCCCGTCAAGAGTCCTGGGGGGTCTATACCACTCTTCCTCCGGAAACCTAACTTCCGATGATAAGACATATAGTACCGCTAAGGATACTGCATCAACTTGATCAAAGCCAGGAAAAGCATGATTGTTGATATTTGTTGATAGTCGGTATGAGTACGAGCGCCAGCTTCGACATCGTCCTGGGAAGTTCGAGTTATATGTACACGATGTTACAACATTATGCTGAACGTCCAGCTCGACAGGGTGTCCCTTCCGGTAACCTTTACAGCACATGGCACCCTCTTGGTGTATCCCCACTTAGGTGCGGACGCCATTTACTTGACATAGGTTATTGGGGTGGACCCTTTTGCATCGTTGTGGATCCAAACCATAAACGAGGGAAGCTTAAACATCGTTTATGATGGTGGCGCAGTCCATTGGAGTAACAAATTGATGGGCGTCCTTATGATAGGGTGAATGGCCTACTCTGGTCTCGTTGATCGATCTTTGGTACACGGGCCCTTTCGCCGAGCCCGTGCTGATTATTGTTCTCCTTGAGCCTATTGCCGACTTCTCCCAGCTACTCCCCGTTACATAGGGTACCGGGGCCAAGTTTTCATCTAGAATAGTGTTCCCATCTGGAAGTATCTCTGAGTCGGATTCACCTGAAGAGGATGGTCCGCGACTTGGGATGAGCATCGAGTTGCTCGCAGGATCGGTGGGAGTAAAGTGATATGTGTTATTTTCTGGTTGAACTTATATATAAAGGTATATCGCTCTTGTGGCGTATAGCTTTTCGGGACGCGAAGGACTGTTAAAGAATCTAAATTGTGAGCAACAGATGTGGCTGTGCTTAGCGTTTAATGGCAACCAAATAATAACAGATACAAAACAGGTGACAACATCCACCCATCCCACCTTCTACAAAACTCAATTTATACATAATTGCGCATGTCTTAGATCAAGTTAATGAGATATGGGATCATAGTACATTTCGGGCTTGTTCCGAACTCCCGCCGTATCTCATTCATTTAGGCCCTACTCTCAAAAAACCGAATTTTTGCAAGATCTCTCTTTTATCCAGTCGTGAGCCCATATATTCATCATCATTCAGAAAACTCTTTGTGTACACTCCACGCAACTTGTATACGAACCGTGGGTGCTAGGAGATAAGCAACCCAACCCCTTCTATAGTTGTTTATGGAGACAACGAGGCGTAATACCAACCATTAATGGAGTTAGTGGTACACGTGCAAAGCGCACGCTTACCCACAGGCATAGCATCGTAGATCTAGATTTTTTGTAATATGAATTTATCAGAGACCTCAAAAGTCTTTCTGTTCATGCTTCAGCCGAAAACTGAGGAGAAATAATATCGCACTAGACCTTATCTTTCTTGGGTCAAATTTGTGCCTTGAACGGCGAGAAAAACGTCCTCAGCCCCTAACTGTGCCTGATGACAAATATCTCCTAATCTTCACGCCCACGTTCGAAGTTGGAACGATAAAATCTGTCGGTCAAGTCAGTGTGTTGACTGAATTGTAGACATGTATTGTTGTACTCCTCTCCGAAAACCCCGAGTCTAATGCTGTACCGATGCGTCCGGCTACTAGGAGCCATCGACTTTCCCTTGTATTTGTTGCAAATCACAATTTTGTATAACCTTGCACTACACACCCTTCGCCATCGGCCTTCCGCATCTATGGCCTTAATCAAAGTCCGACCCCCGTGCTCTTCGCACTCCTGCCATACCTCATGGCCATCGCTCTTCCGACGTACGTTATTCTTTTCCCAAGATGATTGGCGCTTGATCATGATAACAGCTAGTAACATAGCCTCACAACGTTAACCCAGTGATGCCTCAGATTTATGATCAACATCGCGTCTAATGCTTCCAACTCTATCCAGCCTCCACCACCAAAGGCTGCTACAGACCATCTCAGAGCCCCGACATGCCATCCCACGGCTTCTGCTTCCAGATACAGGCGACTGTCATCTTTTCTTTCCTGATCTACTCCATCTCAGCCGCCCCAGCGCAGAACATCACCATCGAGGCACCCGATGGAACAACCACTCACGACGATCCCCATCTGTTATGTACACCAGCAACTGCGCTCAAAATCCTCATCTTCTTCGCTGGGAACTTTCTTGCCCATGCAGCAACTGTAAAAGCATATCCAGGAGAGGAAATTGTAGACACCGGGTTTAGTATCATCAATGCAGTAATCTTCCCCACATCAGGGATAATCCGTGGCCTCAATGCATTTGCGCGCCGGAGTGTATTCACCAGAGGAACATTGCAGAGAGCTGCACAGTCAGGGGCGCTGTGTATGGTCATTCGGAATAAGGACTGGGAGCCTAAAGATGGAGTAAAGATAGCCGGATTTGAGATCACCCCAAGTGAGCACACTTACTCATTTCGCATCCACGGATTTCTTAAATGACTATTCCATAGAATCGAATCATACTCTTGAAGATGATAATGAAATCGTCGATGTGGGTAGGAGATCATAGTGGGCGCACATTCTTTTTACAATTATTTGCCATTAAAGATTATATGGAAACAGCGTCATAAAATCTGCCGTTTTACGGTCGACGTTGTTTCAGCAAACGCCTGTACCAATCAGGCATGTTCTCATAAAGCTGTTCGTTCATCGGTCTAGTATGGTCATGCAAATTCTTAGTACTTTCCATAGGTTTTGTAGTACCAATGAGGGTGCGACATATCTTCCTGCCACATTAAAACCGTCCCCTCCTCTCTGGGTCAAGCGCTTCGACCGCTCCGATATTATTGGAACTATTTTCATGAACCCACAATGGAGACATATCTTCCGTCAAAGGGAGATGGCGGAACGTCGTGGAGTAGACGATGAGTATGATCTAGTTCAGCTCGTCTTCACTTGGCTTTCACTTATTAGAACCTTAACTCGCCAGCCTAGGTACGAAAGTTATGTTGAAGACCTACGTGCCACCATGGCTGCGAGAGAGTTCAATGTGGTGGTCATACCCAGACACATCCGAGGTATGTGTCACCTCCCGCGCCATTCACGGAGATCACTATCTTCCAAGTGGATATTCATTCGCCTTCGTACCACGAAATGCTAAAGTTGAGAGTCTCACGGGCTCTAGCAAGCTAGTCTTGTGTCCTTTATACAACTTTCCCAAGCTTATCATTGCTTTGTTCCAAACCATCTATGCCTCCTTCACGTTATTCCAGTCTCGTGGAGATCAGATCACTCGCTATGGATATGCTGCATTTGGACTGACGGTCCTGCCATATGTGGTGATGTCTTGCATAAACCTCATCGGGAATATGATCACGCCTGATTATCCGGCACTATATGTTGTACAATCAGAGGTGATGTTAGAGGCTGAGAGATGTGGAGCACGGTTTCAAGGAGTGGTCGGAAAACTTGTATGCAGCCCGGAGGCGGTCACAGAGCAACAGCATGGCGTTTTCAGTGTCGCAGCGGATCTCGATAAGCGGGAGAGAGAGACTATATTGTGCGTGACTGGAGAGGGCGCTTACAATGGAACAACATCGAGTACGAATAGTCGCGGTGGAGAAGACGAATTGGCGACCATGAAACCGATTACGAATACTCTCAAAGTACATTTATCTTCGAATAAAACGGCGGAAGACCCTGCTGCGGAGCCCCTTCCAAATATCTGGATTCCAGCATGTCCACCATTTGAACGAAGCGATGCATCTGCAATTCACGCAGGGCACACATCTTTCATGGAACAACTTGACATGCCTCTCTTCATCGTCTTCATTGTTGTCGTACTTATCAACGGCATTATTTTGGGCGTTCTTGGAAAGCTGACTGGTGGGTTCAATGCGGGAGGGAGCACCATTGCACAGAGAGTCTGGACGATGATGTGGTTGGTTTTTGGCTTCGTTATCGGTTTGGGGGTGGCCATGGTACCCATTACAGCTGCGTCATCGGACATCTCAACATCGCCACTGCGTACCACAAACACAAAAGACTTTTTTCCCTACGAGAAAAAGTTAGTATCTTTATCATTTGCGATGGTATATTGTGCACCTGCTGTTGGGGGTCTAGTGGTAGTGGGGGAGATGCTGCGTGACTATGGTAGCTGCGAATACTTTGGGTGAATACAACATTACACTTCCCTTTAGTATGATGGTCCCTGAAGACAGGAAGCTACAACCCAAGCATTGGGGAGTCGGTGAAATGTTAACTGCAAAATCTGCAAAGCTTGTTCGAAGCTCTTCGTCTTGACTTTCCTCTCGAGATGTGATGGAAAGAAACAGTGATAATCGACCATTGAGCCTACCCAGAAGATCATGACTTGAACTCGAACGGCACTGTCCTCTCCAGGCGACTCTCAAAGATGGTCGTCCTATGATACATAATGACTACATGGAGATATAGACGACAGCAACTGATCTAATAAATTCCTTGATCCCGGACTTAGGCGGAAAGGCACTGCCTCAATCACTGACTTTTATAAATACTGGGACGGTATCCATCAAAAAAGATCTCCAGACGCTGCTTAGCGTTGAAAGCTGGCCTTTCCCCATCCGAATACCGTCCACACGCCACACACTCGTCTAATTACGCACATCAGATCATGAGAGCTTTCGCCCTCGCAATTCTATTTTCCCTCTTTGTATCACCACTTCTTGCCCAACCGGTTACAATCGATACTCGAGATGGACATGCATCGGCAGTTGTCGTCCGAGATAACAAGAGGAAAAAAACGGAAGACAATGAGGTGGCTCCAGTGAAAAAGAAAAAGTTGCATATTGGGTAAGACACCCCGATCTATCTCTATATACTACGATGCGGCCAATTCTTATAAGGTAAATTGTCATTAGGTGTGCAGGTACAGGGCACAAGATGGCTGAGAATGCATGCGCATTAAAGCAAGACAAGCAAATTATTGGCTTCGAGCCCATGCTGGCCGGTGGACAACGAGGCGACTGCAAGATAGCGAGGGGCACGAGTAGGATGGAAGGCTATTGTTTTTGGGTAGATGTGCAATGAACTAAATCTGGCGGTACATACAGATATTAAGTGGAATTGACTAAAACACAAATAGTTGTGTATACCAGGTCTACTGCTTCGGGACAGATACCATTATAAGAAACCACCCAGGGGAGGGAGGAGCTGGAAAGTTAATGGGGTACTGTGTGACAAATATATTTGGTCTCGTTAGGAGGGTTTTGGAGGTTTAAGTTATGGGAATAAAAGGGTTTTGAAAATCCAGGTGTCGTTGGAATGAGGTTTCGTTCTGATAGCCCGAATTCGGATATATCACCTTATATCACCCATTCAATGCCTATCTGGCCACGTGGTTGTAGTGACTCCTGGGATGCCCTTGCACAAAACAGTCTCAAGGGACATCAAGCCAATTACGAAGTGACGATGCCATTTTACTGAAATGCTTGGTGCTCCATAGGGCAGGTTCCTACAACAGCTGCTTGATGTATTGTCTCTGCTGTAATCACTTCCACAGCTCCCACAGAGTTATCCAGTTGACTGAATTAATTATACTTTTAGAATTTCTGGTCTCATGACTGCTTGTTTTCTTCTACACTTGCATAGATGGGAGGTGAAACATAGGACAAACAACAATCAGAACGATGCAGGGCAAGAGAGTGTGATGGGTTTTGTTGTTGATGGACAGAGAACTGCAATGCATTCATTTATCAATGACTTTGGTGAAGCTCCATGGCATCAGGTAGGCCAGAACCACAGACACGTGTCATCCACAGGCATACAAGAGGAACCTCGCATTTAATATACTGTACAATGATATATCATCGCCTGGTATCAGTAGACCGTTGTATGGCACGCTGTGCGTCCAACGGAACTGAATCCAACATATTTAGCTAGACCGTAATATCAAAAGTCTCTAACAGAAACAGACGCAACGGCGCCTAGGTAAATATATAAACCCCGCCTCATCGCAAATCAACCACAACAAAGCCGCCACGCACGTTCCTCGGAAGAGTCCATCTTCCTGGCTGATAATCTGTGCGTCTCCGGGGCCCCAGCAACACCCCAATAGCTCCTTATCCTTAGCTCGTGGAGCATATGAATCCTGGTAAGCCAGAAATATCCATAGGTCATGCGATCCGAAGTAGAAATATTAGGAACGACGAAAAGTGGGTGCAGCTTCACTGCAAGGCCAGAAAAAACGCCTAAATCGACGTGGTATGATGCGAAGTCGAACTTGATGACCCGAAATTAAGAGATAAAACGAAGTAACAGGAACCATATATGAAACGGTTGAGATTGGGCTGAGATGTGCAATCAGTCATGGTGGAGTTTGGGTAGGTCCGGTGTAAAGCACACGGACATGGACAAGTTGTTCATCATCCTCCCGACGCGGAGCCCTGTAGCGGGGGTGCATCTCCTGGTATTATTATCCATGTCAAGCGTCAACCCAATGGGTTGATGCGTTATCAAAGGACCGACAACAAATGATCCGTACTATGCAATTAGTGCTCCCGTTTGAGCAATAATCATACAATAGGTATATTGTTAGCCATTTTATCACCTCAAAAATTGACAGCTGTACAACACCAGGTATGAACGTTTCATCCTCTTGCCGAACAAATCTAAAGCTAACATTTTTAGGCGCTGCTGTAGCTCTCCAACAGACCACTTCCTATCTTGAACGTCTATCAAACAGTTAGTTAGCCATGTGTATACATAAAAATGAGTTTTTTCTCTAGATATAGTGCATTACAACCGCACCGCGAATGGGTACTTGTTCGCTTCCTAGGATTTGATCCACGTGGACGTAGCTGAAAAGTAAGTCCTGTCAAGGAATGAGTGTCAAATAACACACGATCTGATGCTGACAGTTTGTTCACCGGACGGTCAACGTCGTGGACACTCTCTGGCCATGTCTGCGCCAGGTTGTCAAACCACACACTCCCACGACTTTCACGCTAGGTCCGAGAATATACTGGCAAGAGTCAGAGTGGGTTGGACTCTATCACTAGTTATTGTCCCATTTTGTAGCAGGAATGGCCGAGGTTCACTGTTTGGCCTGTGCCAACTATGCTAACATATTTCTCTTCTCAGGGGAGAAGCTCCTCTACACCAGCAAACTGGAGCTGGTTCGAAGATCAAATTGTTGAAGTACGTCATTGAAAATTTTCATCCCTTGATTCTAGGAACCACCACAGGGCATTGTGGATCCTATGCCGTGCACACGGCCGAAACCGACAGGTGTCCCCTAATCGCCCCCAAATCGCCCTTCCTCTAACTTAAATGAGGCCTCTATATATCAGCAGCTGTTTTCCTAGAACCCTAGAGCTACCCATCTATCCCACATCCTCTGTCCCACTGTGTTCAACGATCGTTTAATTGGAATGGTAGACTTAGGATCGACGCAGTGAGATATCGTTTTTGCTTAAAATCAGCTTGAAGATGTGACAGACGTAATTCCACAGCTTCCTTCAATTTTGTATTCAATACTCCAGCATTGGTATGTACTTTTCTACTTTTTTGAAACCCCCAGCAAGGACTGATCACCATGTCGTATCTGGGGTCAGCTCTCCTCTACTATGATTATGTCCTAACTTTTGGGATGGAGGTTCAGTACATGTGGAAACAAAAGATTCGCCTCTCGACGTTTCTATACATCTTCTGCCGTTACGGCCTCGTCGCCAATGTAATTTATCTGTTAGCCATAGCGGGTAGAATCAACCAAAGGGTGAGTAAGCCCACCATTCCCCAGATCTTTGTTCCATATTGTTCATCATTTAGTCTGCTCAGTTTTCTACCATGATTTTTTCCCTTATGGTTCACGCCGGTTCGAAGCTGCGATGCCGGATACATGATCAGCAGTGCGTTAAGCGTACTTGGTAGATTCGCGGTAGTTGGTGCGTAATCGCCCGCCAATCTATTTTCTCGTAATCAGATCGTTTATCCAGTCGTTTGGAGTGGCCGGACCTACGCCGTTTTTTCCAGGTCACGCATTGTCCTGATATACTTTGTTATCATTGGTCTTGCGATTGTAATTCTCGATATAGTTAGCGATAATATTGGTTTCTTTGTTAAGTTCACCTCGCTGACTCGTATTTCTCGAAAGATTCATGTCCCTAATCTCCTCTGCAATGGAAATTCACGTCTTCCCCTGTATGCATTATTTTTACCCTCTGTTCCTGATGTCTAACCCTCCGGACAGTGGTTATTCTCAACATTACCTAACGTATGACTTGTCCTGACCATGAACTATTTTCAGTTCCTGGCATACTCTCTGCGTTTATGGTCATATTCGAGATCTCATCCACTGGACTCACGACTATCCGGAGCGTACAAGCGTTAAGGGTTAACGGTCCATGGAAAACTCAGAAAAAGGGCTTTATGTATCTTCTTCTCGAGCAAGGTGCGATTTTCTTCTACGTTTCCGATTTCCAATTTCTCATTGGTGGTTTAGGTGTTTTATACTTCTGGTTCGCATCATACCTTGATATATTATAGATCTCTGAAATGCAAGTTGTGCCTTAGCGTCGTAACTATTTTCACAGTGGCATCATTTATTTTGAACATTGTAAGTTAGCAAAATGGCTAGTAGAGGCATGGAAAACTTACTACTATATGATATCGCCTCTAGCATTTCCCAGTACGAAACTCGCCCGATGATCTTGCCTCAATTCATTAATGTTATCCAGGGAGGGTTTCTTCAGCGCTTATTAAACGCTTTTACAATCCCGCAAGTACCCCCCCAACACGGCTACATCATTCCAACTAAAGAAATATGATTTTCCTCAACCAGACTTTCCGGACTAATGACAGCTCGCTTTCTCCTACATTTACGCAGGTGGGAAGCGAAGCATTCAGCTTTCGCAACGACCAACAACCGAAACAATGCCGGCGAAGTGAGTACAAGAATGGAGTTTGTCCAGAGAACGGGGGTACTCTCGTATGTAGATGACTTCGGCGAGGATCCTGTTGACAGAGCGGAACGTGTTCGGGACCAAGCAAATGGCGGCGTCCCAGAGGAGCCCTAGATACCGGAATATTCCATGATCTACTGGAGACTCATGATATAATCTACATCTTTTCCGCATGCAAGCAGAGCTCCCACCAGTTACTTCTGTGAATCCCTATCCTCCTTTTAGCGGATGGCACGGCCAATCCCCCCGGGCAAGTTCGGGGATCTATTATTGAATGCCGTACAGCACTATGCTAACAGCCCTCTGACATGGAAGGGGCACAGTAAATTCTCTTCATTTCCCGTTGCTCACCTTGGTGACTCCAGACCCCACCGGCCGGATCAGGTCGGCAGCTCCCTCTGGCGTTTATCATGTGATTCATCGGAATACTAAGATATCATAAATGTGGCGATGCGGATGCCTTCCGGGAGGCCTGCGGTCAACCTGCAGTCGCATTGTACTTGTATGAGCCTATATTCAAGTCTAAATGGTGTAATTACGGAATAAATCGCCCTCTCATAGCCGCCGTAGCGACAATCCCCTACGACACTGCCCCAGTCATAAATGATAACATTGTAGGTGATCCCTGTCGTAATCAGTTATTTAAACGCTGGTGGTGATTCGGCACTGTAATTGATGATGTCTGGAATGATGACTCCGTTTGGATCTCAAGACCTTCCATAACCTGTCTTCGGCGTGGGAGTGGAAGATCAGACGACTATCATCGTCCAAGCGCAACATGAAGGCTTTCCGGGTTCGGGAACCCAGAAATGGAGTATACTCTAAAAGTGACGTCCTTCACAGCCAGGCTGACTCGAGATGCAAGAGAGAAGATAGTTAAGCATAGCCATCTTTGTTGCGGATGACACTGATATGATATCTTCAGGTGGTCTGAAGTATTTGCGCTCCACATTTTATCCCTTTCTGTACAATCACATGTCTAAAGCGTACCATTTCACTCGAAACGCCGCTTTTTATAACCCACCAAAAGTGACTATAGCGGTAATCGCCGGGGGGCGCCTAGCCCTATGCTCTGATCCCCCTTATGACCAAGGGTTTCCAGCCAAAATTAGCCACAAAACCCACGATTACAGCGCTGTCGAGACTATAAAAAATGCGCATCTTTAACCGTTACAAGGATATCACTCTAGAGACCTCTAGATATCTGGCCTATAATTAGTCTGCACCCCGGTTGAAAAACTACCAATCATACTAATCTATAGGGAAAGACTTCTGCCCCTATCATATTGAATAGTGACGAAACGAAAGCCTCTTTATAAGTTCATGCTAGGTCTCCTTGCAGCGCCTCATTACTCAACTGATCCCTCCTATCCACCGTCCGCTGGTTCAGAATGTTCGATTTAGGGCCCACAAGGTGTGAATCCAAGTCAAGTCTCCTTTCTATCTTGCGTCTCATGGATTCGTCTTAGAAATCTTCAATTATATATTCAATATTCTAGCGTTGGTAAGTCTCCTTACCCCACCGTCTTTGATGATTATATTTACCACTTACCCAGCTCTTATTTACTATGATTATGTTCTAACCTTTGGAATGGAGACCCAGTATATGTGGAAACAACGCATACGCCCTACTACCGTGCTCTACATCCTTTGTCGTTATAGCCTTCTTGCCAACATCGTTTACTTGTTGACCATAGAGGGTAGAATTACATCTAAGGTAAAGAAAGCCCACCAAGTCTTGTATAACTTCGCTAATATAACAACCCCTCCAGTACGTACATTACATAGTGTACCTGAGGACATCGCTCATCTGTATTCTATGACCTCCCAGCTGCAATACAGGCTATATCATAAGCAGCGTACTGGGTATACTCGGCAGGTTTGCAGTGATTGGTGCGTAATGGGGTATCACAGCATTCCCTTAACTAATACTATTATTTATCAGTGGTCTGGGGCGGTAGGGCGTGCGCGGTTTACTCTGGATCGCGTATCGTGCTGGGGTATTTCGTGGTGGTGGGCTTTACTATCATAATACTCAATATAGTAAGTGACTGTTCTAATCCCCGGTCAAAGGTATTCCAACTGATCCTGAGTAAATCCAAGATCCTCGTACCCACACTTTCGTGTGGAGGAAATTCTCATATCCCAGTGTATGCATTTCCTTCTCATACTGTTCATTCAAAGTCTAACCTTTGTGGAAAGAGGTAAAAAGTTCGAGCATAGGAGTTGTGTTTATTATGTGGCTGAATTCATTATGCGCACAGTACCCGGACTAATTGCGGTATTGATGGTTATATTTGAAGTATCCTCTGCTGGATTGAACACAATACGGGGAATAACATTATTAAGAGCAGACGGGCTGTGGCTTGAGCGAAAACAGTCGTTTATTTATTTGCTCTTTGAAGACGGTAAATATTCTCTAATCCTTCAAAGGCTAAGATCTTACTGGGCACTAAACGATAGGGATTATGTATTTCTGGTGCGTACCACGACCTAATAACAGAGTAAACTTTTCCTGAAGCAATGCGCCTCAGCATAGTCACGACATTTACAATCGCAGCGGTGGTCTTAAATTATGTGAGCGGACAAAAGATTCTCACTGGGCCCGGTCTTACTATTTTCAGACACTTCATGTAGGAAACTATGCCAGCAAGCCTGACTCTAGCACTAATGAACACCTATTATTGTCATTGCAAAGGATACATTCCTACGGCGGTTGTTAAATGCCCTCACTTTACCGTAACGCCTTACATACATTTCTCGTATCGTCAATCTCTTACTTGATTTCTATTGCCTGTAGACTTTCTGGCCTCATGACTGCTCGTTTCCTCCTGCATCTGCGTAGATGGGAGGCAAAACATAGAGAATTCTCAATAAACAATGATCGGGACGATCCAGGGCAGGAGAGTACTATGCGATTCGTGGTCGATGGACATAGGACGGGGATAAATTCATTTATCGATGATTTTGGTGAAGATCTAATCCACCGGGTCGATGAGGTCCATGTACAAGACAGTTTTATCATCAATGGGCATACATGATGAACTTCATGTCTAGACTAGCCTTACACGTCATATTATCCCAGAATATGGTAATAACTGTAAATGGACACCGACTATCTGGAGTCTGTCAAGAGTGTCACTCATCGCCCCATTAAGACTCTTTTCGATGTCGTCATCATCTACAAATATTTTGACATCTGGAATTCTAGAAGACCACAGCATGTCAAAGAAGGCCTCGATGTCAGTAACTATGCAGGAAAGGGATTTCAAATTTGGAAGAAGATCACCGGAAGACATCTTCTCGAGTATGGAATCCGAGAGAGGCGCTTGGTATATAGAAAGTTCCTGAAGTGAAGGGATCTTATCCAATATGACCTCGATTATCGGATTCGGGATTCTGGTTGATATAAACAGAGTACTAAGGTGAGTGCATCCTGTGAAGAACGATATCAAGTCGTCTCCCTCGGTTATGGGTTCGTAGGATGATAAGATCATGTGTTGGAATTGTGGAATGTCGAGTTGGGCCAGGAATGGAGCCAATGAATTACCGAAATTCTGGAGAGTAAGTGATGTGAGGTTGGGGAGGTACACTTTCCGGATATAGGGTAGTATGGTGGGGTCCTCCTCATCGGCAAGGTCTAGTTCGCACGTTATAAGAGAGGTTGATAAAGCCAGGACACGAAGGGCATCCGATGGTTTTATCAAAAAAGAGGAAAAGGATATGTATGTGAGTTGCGCCCATGGTAGATGGAAGCAGGAGGCAGGTAGATAGGAGAGGCTCTCTTCGGGGAACAACCTTGTTGACAAAGCGAATCTGACACTCCGTAGGTTCACTGCCGTTTTGAAGACTGTGATACTCTTATCACCCGACTTCCAAAAATTGTCCCCAGCTACTAGATCGACTGTCTGCAAGGAACATGCGGACTCTGAGGTTGATTGAAGAAATGGCACGAGTAGATCCCCAAGATCACTCGTCCTGAGACATATCAAACGATGAATATTGGAGATTACAAGGTCTGATATGGCGTAAGTGTTCCGAAGGGGCGCGTCTTTAACGGACTGTATATTCAAAGAAAGGGGGGAGTTTCCACTGCGCAATATCACGGCTTTGGCTATCCTTGTGATTTTGTCCTCTTCGGGGGGTCTAGAGACGTCGTATGTGATGCTGACATTGCACCAAAGATCTGGTGCGTTCAAGACAAGGCTCGTCCACTTTGAACATACCAAAATTAATGTATGGTGTATTGCATCATCTCCCGCGCAACTATATGGGATTGAGATACCGTTGGTGACACAGTGACCGAAGATCTCCAAGAGCGTCTCATTTGGAAGTTTCCGAAGCGATGTGCAGGGCGAACGGTATAACTGGACTTTTTCTTGTATGGAAGAAAGTTCAGAGGTAATGTGGGTGGGGGGGGCTTGGGCCTCGACCTTCGCTGCATCGATCCTACCAGTCAGATATTCTAAATCCGCTTCGGCAGCTGGTAAGAGCTTGTTACGGTACTCATCCCGCACAGCGTCTGAGACAAGGTCGTTATGCGATAGAGCAGCTTCAATCTCAAGGGCGAATTGCTCTAAGGCGAGCGAAGGGCCGTTGGGCAACGTCATTTTGCGTCCACAAAGATCTGGGTCGTTGCAATCTATGACTAGAACTCGGCAAATCAGCAGACACGAATATGATGGTTAAGGATGCGTCACGGCACTTCAATGGTGGCCCCGTTAGAATTAGTGTACTGGTTTAAAATTCTTCGATACCTGGTGGTGAGAGCGAAGATTGAAGCACGAAACTTGAGGATTCACCAGTGCCGCTGTTGTTGTGGTTAGTTGTCCTCATGTGTTCACAACAAATCTGTACACACAAACACACAGCCACAACTCACTCCAACTCAGCAACCACCGTCTATCGCGAGCGAGCTCTACCCGATTAGACAACTCCTCACCTTTTTGCAATCACGAGATCCCCCTCTCTACCATTCGAGCTCAACTGCTAGTGCTTTTCCAGGAGCCTGGGATTTTACTTAGCAGGAGTGGCAGGGCTATTAGCGAACTTTGTCACTCGTGACGGTTCGTGGATTGTGTTATTTCGGGACTTCGAGGTTTTGAGAATAAAGTTTAGGATCAATAGGTTTCAGGAAACGCAACTGCAATACCCAAACTCTATTGAGCACTATTATGCGCTTTAGTGAACACAATAGAGCTCGAGCTTTCACCCTCCGAGCCACATCACTTCAAGTACCTTCCTACGCTACATGTAGCAAAGCCCGAGGACGTTGCTTGTCTTCCAGGCGATCCTGCATTCTCCCAGTGACATGGATATTGTCCAGGGCGTGAATCCATCATTGTGCCTAAATGAGCATGCAGATTCCGTAATCTCGTGTGCATTTCCAAACGCACACCTTAGAGAGGGAAGGACGGTGGGGCTCGTGCAGTACATACCGGGCAGGGTGAGGCACGCGCGCCTCTATGGCCTGCGTATTCGTGATGTGCCCCCTGGTTTCTATGGGCTGAGACAGTCGGGACGGCGGACACGATGGATAGAGGAAGAAAAGCGATGAAGAATCGAGCTGGAAACAAGATGACGTTGGAGTTTTGATTGATATGGGGATTTTCTTTTAGAGAAAGAATTAGCCTTCTGACAGTTCTTCCACCCACAAGCGTCCCTTATACGGAGCGTGTATCCGTCAAGTCAAACTCGTGGTCAAGTGACCACAGATTCGGGTTGGGGAGTGATTTTAGTTCGAATCCTCAAAAAGCTGTTCTGTAGGTCAGGTATCGCCCTCGCCTCGTCTCGTCTATCATTTTCCCCCGGTGTGTTTAGTTTTTTCACCGCCCTACTCGACTCTTCCGTTACAAAATCCGGAAATGACGGTAGCAAGTGGAAAAGGTTTTTGACAACACACGTGGTCTTCTTGTACATCCTAACATCGTTAGATGTTTGTGGGTCCTTCCCTTTATCAGATGGACGATACTTCCCCATCGCAACTCCAATCAGGGGGCGCCTTTTCATTTGGGACTTGCAAACAATCTGTGTTGATGACGTCATTCTATCTTCTAACCCTTGATTGGAATGGCGGAAGATTTCGATGGTTCGCTACCAAGCAGGCTCGCATAAGGGTCTGGTGCTGAGAGCTCTGCCCGAATTTCGAAGTTCCTAGACAAACTTCTGCCCACTCTTCACCCTCCATTGCGTTAGGCTCTACCAATCGTTCTGCACAATGTTTTCAGGGCGATAGGGCCATGGATTTATCATGGTGTAAATGTATGGATTAGTTCCAATCCCCACTGCCGAGAGCTCACTGTCTTGCAGATACAACTGCAACAATATTTTAAGACCCTACCTTGCCATCACATTATTCGCTTAAAATCATGAAGAAATGCCGATCATCAATCTAGTAATTGATATCTCTTCTTATTCTGTGTCTCACCACCCTGTCTCCTTGTTCGCGAAACTGAGAGCGTCAGGTTGGCCTAGGATCGCTGAGCTTGGAGCCACATGATTCCAAGTTAAATTACTTCGAGAAGGTCCGGCGGATTTTGCAACCAATGTTTTGATCGGGCATGGCCTCTTCGGCATATCACGGCTTTGATGGCATTGGTAATAACCCCGTGAGGGTAATTCCTGTCAGAAAGGATTCTTATCACGGTTCCTTTCGCACTTCAAGTGATTATTGGGACCTCTTTTCACCTATGTCTACAGTCAATGTCTCCTCACCATACCCAAAAAAGTACGCAAGTGTCAGTTTGGGCAGCAAATTGAAGCTGGTCGTAACCCTACTGCAACTGCGTATGTATAAGTATCAAACATGTGTTTCGATGATCATGATGTTCTTCTGTTGCGAATAACAGCTGCGGTACTCTTATGGACTATCGTATCATCTCCAAGCGTTCTGTCGAAACCCAAGACTATGAAACGACGTTTGGTCAATGCAGCATACCGATACTGTGCAAGAAATACCAACATGGGCCAAGCTCAATATGTTACGGGTACGACTTTCGGAAATTACAAGAAGTGGGCCAAAAAGGCGAAGCTCTCGGTTGTGGTTGACGAGCTGGGTGAGGACGCAAGATTGCTCTGGGTCGGAGAAAGGAGGACAGATCGTATTATTTTGTACCTTCATGGTACGCCTCCATCTCTGTCTCGTCTGCATCGCCCCTTATTTTTCAATGGACAGGGGGAGCCTACCTGATACCTATGCAAGATTTTAGCATGTCGTTCTGGAGGCACATACAGTCCGATTTGAAATCCCAATTTTCTCTCGATGCAGGACTTGTCATTCTGAACTATTGTATGCATACCCCTTCCTCCGATTTCCTATTAAACTCAACATCATAAAAGCGCTCGTACCTGTTGCAGGCTTTCAGACGCAACTCAAACAAGCCATCACTGCTATAGAACATCTTATCAAAACCGGCGTTGAACCATGCAATATTCAAATCATCGGAGAATCTGCCGGTGGCCACCTTGCGCTTGCTATCGTCTCCCACATGCTTCATCCGCTTCCAAATGTCCCGCCTCTAAACCTCCGATCACCACTCCGTGGTATTTACCTAATGTCTCCCTGGGTAACTCTAGCTCCATCGTTTGTGGGCTCTATGTTTACAAATGCCCGAATCGACTTTATTGATGCGAATTGTCTGGCTTATTGGGGTCGGGCGGTACTTCGCGCTGCGGGCGCTAATGAACAACCATCACCGTATAAGGAGGGGAGTAGGTGGGCGTTTCTTGAGCCAAGCAAATGTCTAGATGGATGGTATGATGGAATGCCAAGCGTAGTTGACAGAGTGCTCGTCACGGCTGGTGGGTTAGAATGCCTTCGGGACGACATAGAACTTGTGGGGAAACGAATCCGTGCTGCATATAATGCAAATGATGATGGGCATGATAGGAGTGAGACACGGGCGAAGGTTGTGGTACAGGTAGATGGGCTGCATTGTGACCCCGCGTTTGAGTACATGGTTGGCGGTCCTGAAGGAGACGACAAGGGCGGCATGATGGCGAAGCTAATCGTGGAATGGCTTGCTGGGGGATTTGATAGTTGGAGTTGACGTATGTTCATGCCCGTGATTTCTAAAGTCTCTTTGAGCACCCTTGATCGTATTCTCGAAAGTTTTCACGACATGTTATGAGTGCTGCGCATCAAGCCGATTCGCTGAAAGTTGGAGTACTCCATCTCAATTTGGGGGTTGACGGTATGTGTATACATCATATATACCGCTCGGGTCTCCTTTGACCACCCCGGAGTCAGTCGATATATATAACCCTTGGTGAGAACAATGGTCAACTCATCCTTCACATACCCTACCCTCTGCAAGTGTGGTGAGCGTGTGCAGTTTACATTATTTGTCTTTTCGATGATCAAAGTGAAAAAGAAACTAATCCGCCTCTGAGTATAATTATACCTAATCTCCAACGCCTAGATTTACATCTGGTACATATACGTTCAATGGACGTCGTTGACCCAAC
>CEMJ01390511.1:4709-20403 GCA_900068955.1 Clitocybe nebularis | reverse complement strand
CGTTCGAAAATGAACGTAAGGTAGAAAGCCCGACTGAATCGGACTGGGGAAATGTGTTGCCAATGGAAGTGAAGAGATGGTCGGCGAGGCAGCTTTGATATAAGAGGGGAGCAAGCCCCCCGATAAAGCGAAGAACGTACTTGCACGTTGAAGCCTCACTTTCCTGAAGGAATCGAATGCGGCGTATACGAGAATGAGACGCAGTTCCGTTGTTTTGGAGTCCTAAGATCTCTGGCTACGTTGGACGAGTATTTCGGTAAAAGGGGTCGGGTTCAAACAATCAATTGAACATACTTTAGCCGAGTTCCGCACCACTCGCACAAGCAGTGACCACGTCTACGGGCGATCTATTCCCCCTCCTTGCCACTTCCCCATTTCTTCCTACATTCATTCACATTGATTGACTGTGAGAGCCATACGCCCGCTGTTTTCGCCCTCTCACCTCGACATCCGACCGACCCCGAATTCTTATGTCTTCAAAAATAACATAACACATGCGAAAATCGTGACTTGGCGCTCCACTGTGCGATTTGGTCGGTGAACGGCGACATATACGAAAGGGTAAGACATGTTTATACTGCGTTGTCGTCATCAGCTAATAGCTATCGTGATCTGACAGCACTGCGTACCCCATGTCAGCCATTCTGGCAAATCAGTCCAAACTGGCTGCACTTCTGTCCCTGCCACGTCTCATGTTTCGCGACATAGGGATGGATCTCCCCCAGCCCTCCCACTATTTGCCCTGCAAAGAACCGCCTGTTACCCATGGGCCCCCATCCTGCGTGCGATGGCGAAGACTGCAGTCCGCAGTGCACCGGGTCTGACTGGCGGACGTGTCGTACTGAAAAGGATAATACATATGAACAGAACATTATACGCTTCATGCGGCGCAGGTTCCGGCGACGATACCCCGTATACGGAACTCAGGGTGGTTGTCATTTATTGGTTTTCCCACTTCACTTCAAATCCCTCGGCCTCTAGTTTGTCCTTGGACGAGATGAGAAGGGAAGGATGGCGGTGGAAAGCACAACGCGCTTCGTTGGTAGTTGGTAATCCGGGAACAAGCCATTACCACACGTGGCCTACCGAAGGACTTGAACTTTAAACAGCGCACCGGAGGTCTAACATTTGCACTTGGCCGATAAAATCTCGTCTCGGCTTCCGATTACCATGGGGGGAAGTCGGTTTGGGACTTGGAATCCAACCTGGATCTTGCATCTTTTTCTCGATGTGGAAATACAAACCTCGCGACGGCAGGCGCCCCTTGTATTGTCAGAACCTTGTCGAAATCTGGCTTCTTTTGGGTCTGCTACGAAGCATTGTTCACAATAACGCGATATCTGTTCACGTTACTACACACGCCCAATCCTATTTTCATTTTGAACACACGAGTCGTTATCAAAGACAAGTATACTTGTCCTTATCTTCGGAGGCGCCTGATCAAGTACAATTACGGATATCCCCGGCCCCTGCATTCCCCATATATGTCAGGTTTTGAGCAAATCCACCCCGAAAGGATTGTTTTTGCCAGCTCATTCTTTGCGCTCTACATATTCTTGGGTTCGATCTGTTCCAGCACAATTCTCTACAAATACCCAGTGATGCTAACCCTAACTGCTCCTATCCCACCTCCTTCAAACCAACAAGTAGCCCCACGCGGAGGATGGCGTCCAGCCGACAGCAGTTTCCCCATGCACTCATCATGATGATCATCGACGAAGGAGCAGACGATATACCCACATTAAAACAGCTTGCCCTCGTTTCAAGGGCTTGCCTTCTTCATTCCAGAAAGCACTTCTTCCATTCTATCAACCTCTCCAGCGACGACACCGACCCAGAAACAAGAATAATCCATCGAAAACTTCATCGAATTCTAGTGCGGAACCCATACAATGCAACTTACATCCGGGAACTCCGCATCATGGATAATTCAGCGGAATTCGACCCACCTGAATCTCCTAGACGCTCCTGGATCCGGGATGAGCCTTCTTTTTGCAGCACTCTCCGGATTTTGTCGTCTGTAGGCCGCCTAGAGCGTTTCACGTTCTACACCACCTTGTACTGGGACTCCTTTCCCGTAGACCTCAAGAACGCATTTATCGACATCTTTCGGACCGAAAGCCTTATTCACCTTGGTCTGCACGGGCTTCGTGGGCTCCCCATGTCTTGTTGTGGTTCTTTAAGGCAAATAAGAGAATTAACAATGCAAGAAGTGGAATTAGAAGAAGAAGACGAGGGTGACCCTGTGACTATATCATATTCCGATAATGTCGTGCGTACAGAGTGGATGGTGCTGGAAATGATGTCACCACCAAGTTTAGAAATGCTCTATGAAGGTCTACTCCCCTCTCCGCCTAATGATTCTCGAAATCCTCGAGGCAAATTCTCTCAGTTGCGCGGACTGCAAGTAGGTCCTGAGGATGATGAAGAAGTTCTGGCTATATGGGATCTGATGAGAGCCTCGACGGACACTCTTGAATCCTTCAGCTGGGAGTATACATTTAAAGGCGCGGACCGTATGTTCCATTTCTTTGTTTTATCTTTGGCTATGCCCTGAACTATTGTCACTTCACAGCTCCCTGTCTCCGCACTTCCCCCATTGATCTCAGTATCTTTCCAAAATTGCGCATGATCACGTTTCAAGTTACAAGATCCTCACTCATTGAACCCGACACGGCTTCGCCTGGCCCTTTCGAAGGATTGTTGACTCTATTGGGAACCGTTCATAGGAACAATAATATCTCCAGCATGCTCCTCATTTTTAACTATCTTGACGCAACCGAAGCCTCAGAGCAGATCGCCGAGTATAACGGCTGGGGAAGGCTTAACGAAGCTCTCTCCCGTCCTGAATTCAACATGCTTCAAGGCGTTCAGCTCAATATTACATTACGAATATCGCCTGCTACGAGTCCCGAAGCCACTGCTGGGACGTACTCACAAATAGACATTGATGGCGGGATGGAATGGGTATCACAATCGCAAGTGGAGCTTGAGAGGCTAGTTCGGATGCGAATGAACACTCTGGATGAAGCAGGGAAAATTGATGTATGTATAGAGTAAACACTCAAATTCACATGTATTTTAAGTCTCGTATCGTCGGTTTAATAAATACTTGTTGTGCACTATTTGGTGAATCGATCTTGTCCAAGGACTTTCACCCACCTGGCCTTTCTTAGACGGGTAGTCAGTGGGTAGTTGCCCCACTTGTCGTCTAGAAACAGGATCTATCGCAGTTTCTCGCAGCCCCCTATGACTCAATTCGCTGTATACGGAAATAAACTTGTCTGGAGGTCTGACTCGGCATTTCGACCAATCAATCAACTCGATGGGAGAAGCCACTGTTGGCTTGAAGTCTCGAGAGGAGGGGAAGGCACGCATTGTCTCCTCTCTAAACGTATCGATGTCCCTGACTAAAACCCAGGCTTTCCCGCCACGCGCGTGCCTTGGGCGGGATCAGGCGGGATCAGGCGGGATTCCAGAAATGCCCTTATGGACAGGCACCATATCACCAAATTGGGAACTCCCCCGCCGCGTCGCTGGCTCGCAAGATTGGATGTGCCGAGGTCAAAGCCTTAATGACTAGTTTGTTCGTGACTCAAGGAATACACATACGGAATTCTACACATGGAGATTCTGGGGGCTATGCGGTTTGTCCTTCTAATTGTTAACTAATATGTCAAACTCAGCGTTTCCCTTGCGTTTCCCCCTTGTTCAGGATTTGCTTCACATGACGGTCACAGGTCCGATGATGGTTTCGAGCATATGATTGTCATTAACGCTGCCTTCACCAATGATCGCATCCAGAACCCTGATGAGGTTCAAATGAGGATGACTCGGGCGCCCTCTCCTACATGACTTGAATGATACCGGCGCCGCGGATACCACGTTATCCCAACTCCTGGAAGCAAAAATGACCACAATTGAGCGTTTACACCTGACTCATCAGCAGATACGGCGAGTATTTATGACAAGCTGTTACCACTGGCGACTAAGACGAATATATCATCTCTCCTCCGAGTTATCGTATCAAGGTATACACAATATGCCAAAGCCCAAGACTTGTCTAAATTGCAGGTATGTGATATGTCAATGTTCTGTGCATCCCAGACTAATTTAAATCTTAGGCGGCGGAAAATAGTGCGCTTCCCACAGTTTTAGACAACTGTCCCAGGCTTACATGTGACTTTTAGAAATGCGATGGACAATCCCCGAAATGTGGCCAATGTTTAACCTCGAGGGGTTTTGTGGACTGCGAATATCCTGGCCCAGGACAAACCCCAACCCAGCTGTTGCGTGAGCGAATAACCCACCTCCAGAATCGTATCCATGCCCTTGAGAACCCAAGATCAAATCCATCCGTAGCGCTCAGCCACCCTTATCTTGGAAATGCTGTTCCATCATTTATACCACCCGGCTCCCCTGGTTCACTGTCCTCAGGTGATAGACCAGATCTGTCTATCAAAATTTAACTCATCCATTGTGTTCTAGGCTCAAAATCCCCAAGCCCTATGACGTTTACAAGCTCATCAGGTTCATCCGCAGCCGGGCCTAATCCAGGAGGAGCGCTAGACAGTACTGTTCAAGAACCTGTACCCGAAGTAAGACAGCACATGTAAGTTTACAGCATATAACGGCATGGTTTGTTCTTAGCCGTTCTGTTCTCTCGAAGATTAAATAATTTTCTCTCTGAATGCCGCCGATTTGGATTTTTTCTTGAAATCGGGCGCTTCAATGAATCCTTTTTACTCCATTTGCCTCTTGGGCACTTTAGCCGCCCACTGCCTGCGCTTATTTGCGCGGTCTATCTCTGGAGCAGTCACCTATTCCCATCCCAAACCGCTCCTGCTGATGAACAGAGATTTCTACGCAGCACCCTCCACCACCTTGCTAGAGATTTATCTGGCTCCCATCCGCTGAAGGTCCCCCACGCGTTGCAAGCAGAAGTATTGTTATCTTATTATTATCTCAAGAATGGCAAGATGCTACAAGGAAATTATCACGCTAATACAGCTCTCTCTCTATCCCTATCCTCTGGCCTTCACCAGATCCAACCTCCTAATCCATCAGAAGGCCTCGTCCAGAATGACTCTTTGAATACTTTGGAATTAACCTTGGCGTTTCCCGCTCAAGGCGCTCACGAAGCTCAGAGAATCGATGCATTTTGGGCTGTGCTCATTCTTAATAATTATTGGGTTGTGATACAGGAATCACGTTCTATGTTTTACGATATGGGTGATAGTGGTGTCGATACGCCTTGGCCGATGGATAGATCTGATCTCGAAACGGTTCGTATGATAATGGCTTTGAAAAGAATTGGGGTTTTACTGATATTTGAAATAGCCCCTTATGTTGCAGGAGGGTGGCGGGACACTTCAACGATTCCTTGACGGCACGAGCGTGGCGGGCTTTTCTACCATGGCCTTACATGCAAAAGCTACGATCCTTTTAGAACAAGCGACCCTATTCCATTCTGATAACAATGGTGAATCGGAACTCTTTCCATTACTTCCTATATCTAACAACACATATCATTGTAGGATCCTCTCTTCGGGCGGGTGGCTTTGCTGCCCTCAACGAGCTCATTGATAGATTCCATGGCGTTTTGGGAGTGCACGGTGGACAGATCATCCCTCCAGCGCTTAAAGAGATTATGGACGTAACGCAGATAATGGCACATGCAGCGACAATAAAGCTCCATCATCCATTTTCAGGAACATCGGGAGATTGTCGAAATAAAACCGTAATGGCTGCACAATCAATAGCTTATATCACAAAGGACATGATCCCAATAAATTCTCGTCAAGTCCAAGTCAATCCAATTCTGGGTGTAAGGCTAACCGTTCTTGTCACCCATGTTTTTAATGTCAACTTTCTATGTACAGATATTATGGACCTGGGCCTGTGAAGCACTCGTATATGTAATCCTCAGTGATCAATCCCCAGGGGCCGGCAATTTACTTGTACCTCTGGAGGTTATTTTGTCGCAGATGACCCGGTTTTCACAGTATAGCATCCTAATGAGTATGTTATTTCACTTTGCTCTTCTGCATATTTAAAACTCAAGATCATTCACAGAGATTCTTGTAATGCGTCTCGAGAACAAATATTCTGCTCAGGTGAAGGCACGCACAGCGAGGATATGATATTTATCATTGGACCCTCTGTCAGGACATTATTTAATCTACTTTATATATAACTTACGGCTACAGCCCTACGTATCTTGATAGCTATGAGTGTGTATCGTTTTTGGGAGCAATGGTGAAGACATGGTTAATGATATCAGGCAACCATGCTAAGTCATCCAACTGAACGGAAATCACATTTCGGATGTCTGCGAAGGGTGGTAAATAGTCACCTGGTCCAACTAAGACCAAGCATCATTTACTCATCTGGCTAAGATGCGACCAAAACGATAAGAGTAGATATGTCACAGAATTAAGCCAAGACCGGAAGGCAGCGTCAACAAAAATAAGCCCAAGACCACCTAGGGGCTCGTACTGTATATTGAGTTTAAGGATTTGGGAGAGGGTGGATGGATAAACATCTATCGTTTATTTTTCAGTCTCTATACACCACTCTGGGAGTATGTTGTACAGCTCAGAGGGGCTAGTAGCTACATTGCATCACGAGGAGAGGCCGAAATATCAGGGTGGTAAGAAGCTTGGCTTGTGAAATCAGGCGATATCTGCTCACTACAATTCCACTCTCTTTGAAATGGCGGGCCTTGCATAGCCGGAACATTATGGTCGAATGCGAGCTTTCTAATAGGATATTCCATCCTCAAGTTATCTTTCGATATATCTCACCTCATTTAATCCAAATTCTGTTTCCGGGTTTGCGAGGCCTTTTCCTACAGTCCCTGAGTTCATTCCCGTGGGTGGCTCTGTAGGTCATGTTAGTTACCCCCAGCAGCAGCGAACGAGTGTCCAATAGGTTTCCCCCAAACTATTGCGTTCGAATCCATCTCGACCCATGTCCCCACCTGGTCTTGGTCATGCTGTCACTCTTTCGGGCCACCAACTCGAACTTAGATCCCATGTGGGATTTCCAGGCATCAAATCGCCTGCTAGTGAGGACTGAGGGAAATCCTATATTTGACCTACTGGCCGAAAGCCAATCATCGCCAGCACTATCATACATCCGACACTGAGACTGATTTACTCACGTCAAGTATGATCTTCGGTATATGAGTGGCTCCCACAATAGATTCTGGTGGCAATCGATTTTAGCTGTTGGCGACCAGAAGAAGTGATGGAATATAACGCTACTATCGGCCACGCATAAAGCATCTGATTCTAATCTTGAGGTTGTGTTATATCGACTGCTGAGCTTTTTTCGTTTCCTTTGCACACGTAACACTCGGAGTTCCGGCCAGCTCCACCATCTATCTCCGTTATTCAGAAAACCAGTAGTCACTGTCACAACGGTGAGAGAATCCAAGTCATTGACCTGAGATCCATCCTTCGTTTTGGTTAGCGAAGTTTCATATCGACAGGTGGTCGCTTCGACACGAACTGAGAATGGAATACATTCACAAAGGCTGTCTATCATATATCCATTTTCAAGAGCATCCCTCGATCCGTACCAATGGCCACTACGCCATGGTTCCTTGGTACTAAGGGGTCGTTTAGTGCGCATATCTACCTGGGAGAAGGCGAAGCCTATACTCCCAGATTGACTCGGTGATATTCATATTAAAGGGATTCGCCAGTGGTGGGGGGCACCTTCAGGTCGAGCGATGCCCAGTCTGATCCTCTCCTCCCAATCGCGAACAACCGGGCAGCAAGGTTCATCCTCGAAAACTATCTTTGAATCTATCTCGGGCCATACTTCTACTTGGGCCTGATCGCTGTCGAACCACCCTTGCGATTTGTAGATCCGTATGGAAATCGACTGGAGGCCTTGGGCTGTTTCCAATATCATCTTTAAATCTCCTGGTATCACGTCGACGTGAAACCTATTGATGCTCAGACGCACATGCGAGAGGCTGGGAAGCCAGTCAAGAGTGGGTAATGCTTTATTTGGCCGGAACGACACGGACAGGGATCTCAGCTCTGGAAATGGGGTGTGTAATTTGGAGAGGCTTATGATTACCTCGCGGTTTGTATCAAGGGATCGGAGAGTTAGCCGAGTGAGCTGGCCGATATCGAGGTTGGGCCCTCGCAACCAAAGGGCCAGGTTCTGAACGCCAGTGCATACCGAGAGTGTTCTGGAGGTAAATTCTACAGATACTGTTGCTGTAAGACATAGGTTCTTCACGTGCATCATGAAGAAGGAAGGCGGTTTGTTATCGAGGGCAACTGCAAAATTACTCTCATGAGTTGTGTCGCTGTTGGAGTTGGCGTATTCGCAGGACCCATGGAGCTTGACTGTTTCGTAAAGCATCGGTTCGATACTTAGTCATAGTCAGCCAGAAATCAAGTATTCAACCATATACAAGCTGCAGTGTATGCTCACCACGCCTGTACTCTTTTCGAGACGACAGGTAAACTAGCATCAATAGGGTGGAAAGGGTGGATGCGAACAACCCATTGGAATATTTCGTCCTCGATTTCAGGTGGAAAAAAGAATGGGGTAATTAGATTATGGGACATAATCCGGTGGGAGATGGTGTTTGGGTCAGTGTTCGACGACTCTTAAGTTCAGGCCTCAAGGCCTCATTGATCATCATCGGAGTCTTTGTGTCCGAGACTTCGAAGAAGCGATAGTTTCTGCCACCTCTAATCCTAACAATTATAAACAATAAACCAACCTCTTTCAAGTTTTAACTTTCCGGACCTTTTCGAAAACAAATGTATTGATGTATTAACAGAAATTTACTGGGGACGTGAGTCCTCATCATTAAGATATCATCTGTATCCACTGGTCATCACCAGCCCTAATTAACCACTGAAACAAAGATTTCAGAAAAAGAAGTCGGATTCGGGATCCAACTGTTCATCAAGTTATCTCGGAAAGCACGGAAAATCGTAAGCGGTCAGAATGTAGCCCATCTTCGCCTCCTCCTCCACCTAGGTGAAGCGTCCCACCTGCACGCGCGCTTCTTTCCAATAGATCATCCCATTTATCCGCTTTTTCTTGTTCAGTCAACACTTGTTTCTCGCCCTTCGGTCCTAGTTCTCGAAATGTCATCGCCTTACGTGGGGGAGACGAGATTAAAGAGGAGCCAAACGAACTAGATCGTCGGCGGAGGGTAGGACGGGCGGTCGACGCGTTACTATGTCCGCCCGAAGAACGCCGATTAGGATTGTATTTCTCGGGCCGTCGTTCAAAGTCTTCGGCAGAGGTTTTTGGTGTTGTTATTTCTGGGGCTGCAGAAGGCATGGGAGAGGTTATGGGGTTGGGGGGTGGTCTATATGAGCTTCGGGAGGGGCGCGGTGGAGGGGGTCCGGGGAGTAGGGATTGTGCGGGTGAATTAGCAGGTGATATAGGTGATTGTTTTGACTTCTTCGTGTCCGTGGATGCTCGACGAGATGATGCCATAAAGGTGTTGATAGGATCTGTTGTCGAAAAAGCAGGGATGATTGGAGATTCTGATCTATCGTTGGACGAGATGGAATCTATGGTATTGTTACGGAACACGGGCGGTGGACGTCGAGGTGGGATCGGTAGCGAGGCAAGCTCGACCGCAGGTGTGTGAATAATTGTCCAGTCATCGGACGCTCTTGGTGCAAAGGGAAGGACGACTTTCAACTTTTTCGTCTTTGCCGCATCATCATTTGATCCCTGTCCTACACCCTCACCTTCGTTTTGGCTATGCAATCTATGGAGCTCACTTGGGGGAATGATATGCTGTCCAACAATTGCTTGATACGAATTTAGATTCGGGCGGGGTTTTGGCATCGGTGGTGGGTCATCATCGCCAAACAACGATGAGGTGGAGGAACGGGTGGAAGATTGGCGGTGAAAGAAGCGCGAAGATGCCACATCTGATGAACCCGGTGAGGATGAACGGGTCGTGGTGCTTGGTCTCGGGTTTGGAGTGGAATTGGTAGTATTGGAAGGTGATGGTCGACTGGACGGTCTAACGGGTGAGGTCGTCGTTGATGGTGGTGGTAATGACGACTGCGGCATGGTTGATGGTGAGAGGCCCTTCGATCCTCCTGCAAGTGCAACTGAGGACTTTCTCCTTGTGGGAGCGTTTGGTAACCGGGGAGCACCTGCAGAGCTAGATCTTGTCGGTATAAATCTTGATATGCCCCCAGTTTGAGGCGGAGTAGAAGGTGAGGGTGATGGCTCTTTCTGGTGGAGAGACGAGTGACCATCCGCGGACCGCGGCGCGGGTGCTGTGCCCATCAAGTGGTAGTCCTTAGGCAATGCTGGCACAGGCGGGGGCTCATCGGCATCAACGTAGTTGTATTTGTCCCGCAGTCCGCCGGTGCTGATTCGTTTGACCAGCTTCCAGATTTTGTTACCGCCAGCATCGGATTTGCGTGACTTGAGCCGCTGCCGCCCCCATGCATCGCCCTCTCCTTCTGACTCCGCGACAAGGGTGCCATTGAGAGGAGTCAGCGGTTGCGTGAGGGCCATCTTCGATTCCTTCCTGCTCAGCACCCCTACCGCGATTACACCACCCTCCTCATCCACAAATTTGTCAATAGATAGCCGCAGAGACCTCCGGTTCTTGATCTTCGACTTCTGGTCTTGCTCTCCGACGTTACTGAATCTCCCCACTCGCCTCTCCTGTAAACTGGGTCTCCCCCTGTCAAATCCTTTCCGTTCTTCTTCACCACCACTAACTTCGCCAGCTCTTCGCCACCTCCCTGACACCTTCCTGGAGAGGGTCCTCGCCAATCCTCCCGTCGGTTTCGTCGTCGGCCCTGTGGATATTGACCTACGTCCCACCCCGGCTCCTAGGCTTGACGAGTCCCACTGATAACCATCCCACGCGATGTCGTCCGGTCCACCAACAGCAACCACTTTCCCTGACGTACTTCCAAGCACCGTATAGTAAGGTGTCCCAGCCTCGTCTCCATTTTCTTCGCTCTTTTGGTTTGAGCGGTTATTCTTCTGGTGGCGTCGTTCTACATCGACTTCCCGATTACGGCCAGCCACAACCATCCTCTCAATAACGTCGAAACCCGTTTCTTTTCTACTCCTTCCACTGCCCTCGCCTTCACCATCGGTACTTGCCAAATTGAAACTAAGGGCACTCTCGCTTGCACTAAAACTCCCACTTCTTCCGTAAAGGCCCCCAGCTGGGTACAATGTTCCCCCAGGATACATGCCATACCCGCTATCTCCACTCCCAGCACTCACACTCAAATTCCTTCTAGCCTCTTCTTGACGCTTGTATGCCTCTACAACTGCTCCTGCAGGCGTGAGTGGTGTGCCCTTGTTTCCTTCTCCTGGATTTCGGCTCCGGCTCCGACTCCGGCTCCCTTCACGATGTCGACGGCTATCAACCCCCAGCCTCTCCTTTTCAGGCTCTTGTCGTGCTAGTGGGGGAAAGATATCAACCTGGGATTGAAACACCGAGGAATATGACAGCATACCATTTCCGGCTCCTCGACTAGACGTCGCAAGAGCAGAATAAATCGGAGTACGCGAACCACCCCCACCTTCACTCGATCTGGCTCCGACCCGAACATCCATCTTCGTCGGATCCGTGTTAGTGCGCACGGGCGCACGACTTGGCGTCAGGGTATAATTATCATGGGTATTTCCCGGCACACGGCTGGGTGTTGACGTTGCAGAGGACGTAGTCACTGTCGTTGATAGTGTCATGGGGGAAGTCTTATTTGGCGTGGTTGATTTTCCTGTCGTCATTGAGTCAGGTGATTGCAGATCCGGAGGTGATCTATATGTAGTCGTGGGCGTCGTGGTAGAGATGTGATTGTATGCAGAAGGACGTCGTTTGAGCACATTACGGGGTCGTTTTTCTGGCTCCTGTGGACGAGGCGTAGGGTTCACGGGACTGCTCGAATAGCTCTTGGATCTTGGGATAGTATCAGCCATCCGTGGTTTAGGGCTCGAGGTCAATTTTACTCCAAAGGAGTCAAGGTCGAGGTCAAGAGGAGAGCCCGTATCGATGTCAATATCGAATGGCGTGGGTAATGATAGGTCCTGAGGTCGTTCATCGCCCTTGCCCGGATTTCTAGTCTTCGCTCTCCCGACCTCTAACTTGCCTGTGTTAGTCCCTTCAGACTCACTCCCACTCCCATACCCATGACTGCGAGCGTAGGGAGGAGCCGGCTTCGAGAGTAGACGCTTCATATCAAATTGCAGGGGCGAACTGAGAGGGGAGGGGAGTTTTGGGGATGGGATGTTGGTCGGAAGAGGGGAAGAAGGCGGCCGTTGTTGATACGGGCTTCTTGGGGCAGGCGGAGAGGGAGAAGACGAGTGGGGAGAAGGTATAAGAGCACGTGTTGCTATTGATGGGGATGGAGGAGCGCTCAAGGAGGAGGTTGTGCGAGACCGGGTGGACGGAACGCAGCTCCGTGGTTGTGGGACCACACCCGACCGTGGATACGATGGAGACCCATATGAACTTTGATTTGTGTTGGCGTTGGTAGGAGGTTTATGCACAGACGACGACGATAACATTGCCCCGGTTTGGAGCAAGAGGGAAAGGATTGAGAAAACCTGGGGAGAAATGAAATTAACACTTGTTGGCGATAGAGAGGGCGATAGAAAGAATTTACTTATGGAGATGTGAAATCACCGAGGTAGTCGTTGGGTTACGGGCCCTACAGACTTCTAGTAGTTCGAGTCAGCACCGTGCAAGGCGTGTGGGGGAAAGCTCAAGGAGCACGGACATGAGGCTTTCGGGTATATTATGGACGCACGCTGATGCACACATGCGGTATTTCCACGTGGGGAAAAATGTTGTATCGTATGATGCCAAACGTCAAAAACGAAAGAATAGAGGTTGGATCAGTGAATGTCAAGACGTCGAGTACGTCAAACTCGGGATCAAACACGAACAAGGATCGATGTTAACCTTTGAACAATAGGAATGAGAGGTGCTAAAAAACTATGTTTGCGTGGAATGTTGACACGTGACATTATGCAACTTTTGAAACATTTGAAATTCATCGCATAGAAACCAACGTAACCATAACCATAACCGCTCCTTGCAGCCGACAACCGATCTCTTTCTTCTCCAACCTGGGAAACCGAACCACCGCCGAAACTGCGCATCACAAAAACCAAGAACGTATGTATCTAAGTATGTATATTCGCACCCATGGGGTGTACGTACTCAGAAAATGGAAGCGTTTAATTCCACCGCTGTTAATACTCTATGGTCGAGAAGATCCAAAAGCTCAGCTCCCGATCAGTCGATCCTGATGCTTTCATGGGTCATGTATATTATGGGTTGTTATGAATGAAAGCTTCTAGATTCGCGAACCGCTGGTTACCAGAACCTCCGAACATCCTCCCGCGGCTTTCATTGCATCAGTGCCCTGCCGGAAAATTGTCGCTCTATAGCCAAAGGCAATCAACCAGGACTTGCCCTGACCCCTGCATGGGTTTGAAGACCGACAGAACGCTGAAAGCCATTGCCGAACGTGAAAAGTTCAAGTTGGGCGGGTAGCAGTAGACAAGCATGAAGTTCGCTGACCAGGGGTGCCCGCAAACGTGTTCGGGTCTGTGCATGAAGGGAAAGTCCGGAATGGACTAAAATCAACTAGAAAATCCTAGCGCAAGATGGTGGCAATGATCGCGGCCTAAACCTTTACTTGACAAGTTCCTCGCTCCACGAAGCTTGACATGACGAAGAGTAGTATTGTGCATAAAGCTCCTGTATATATACCACCGCAGCTAGAACGGTACTTGTATGACGAATTCATCCGGGGAGGGCGGCATGGTGTTTCAGAATAAAGGAGCATGAACCGGAGTGCCAGCCGGATATGGTAGCTAAAAACAAGTTACAAGTTTGAGTTCAACTCCAGCATTGTTCGGCAGGCCTAGTTTGGCTTGAACCTGAGGTCAGCGGGCTTGTTGGCATCGTAAGGGCTAGCATCGGAGATCATGCGCATTAGGCCGCATTTAGCTGGTCGCTGTGGGCAAGATTGCGACATGCGGCCTGATGACCATGTAAATGCCATACTTTTAAATAAGATCTGTCAGGCTGCAGGTGTCATCACGTCAACAAGTGACACTGAAAGACACTCACCAGGAAACCCATTAAGTAAAAATCATAATGTTTCTACACCGGAAAATTCGAGTCTACAATCAAGGACACGACGTGAGCTCTTGACTTGGTGTAGAGCGACAACCGCCGCACCTTGACAGTGGCATGAAACTTTTGAGTCAGTCGTAGCATGCAACCTTGTAATTAGAAGAAAATATGATATCAACCCTTCATCTGTTGGTAAACATATAAATGGGTGTCTATAAAGACATGGAATGGCACAGATCCACGCAACGTCGGTCTGATTATGAAAGTAAGTAACAACCAGATGTTATTTGCGAAAAGCCTTGAAGCCAAACACCGGATCTCGGTCATAACCGGGGCCGCCGGGTCTTGGACTCTTGACCAGCTTTTGAATTTTGCCATAATAAATACTCACGACCAGCATACTTAATTGGTGCGGCTACATCGAAGATGCAGCGCAGAATGACCCAGCCCCAGCCATACTTCATAGGAAAAAAGACCAACAGAGGTTTCAAGGCCTAGGAACCGTCTAAACTACAAATAACTATCACCGGCCCCCCTTCCTCAACGGATTCCGTATACCACCATTGAGTTATGTCTTAACGAGCTACGGCCCACAAGGCCTCCCTTCCGTAATGTTATATTCGCCCAGAATATCCGTGGTTCCGACAACATTCGCAATTGCCTCGTCTCTAGCCCCATATGTGGGCAGATGTGAGCCGTTGAAAACGGGAAATGGAGAGTAAATAGCGCCAGAGTGGTGCGGCGGGTAGATTTCATAATGTGCGTTTATTTCCAATGCTAGAAATAGGATACCGGCGCAGCCTGACCAGCCAACGGTAGGCACAACACGCACTCCGCGATCGGTGATTTTGTCCAAACTTAGAGAGCAAAGCGACTTGTTCGCATGACGGGCATTATCTTTACCATGTCTCATTTAAAATTAGAACGCTCGTTTCTTATAAAAACGCCCCTCACCCCAGGGTTGTAGACTCATACTTCATTTTACACGAAGATTTGTTACAGTCACTCGAGCCATGCAATTCAAATTCATCCCTGCTTTGCTTCTCCTTGTCGTCGTCCAGGTTTCTGGCGCACCTAACCCGCAGGGTGGCCCCATCCAGCTCCTTTGTACGTCCAATTGTTATTTTCTTTCCAGGGGAATTGTTGACGATGGGACCCCTTTTCTTCCACCTAGGCCATAACGAATCTGTAAGTACTATCTGTTCTTTTTCCTACAACTTTTCCTGACTTTGTGCAATTATATAGGACTGTACATATTTCTACTAAATTCTCACTGCAGAGATGTTTAATGTCTTTTTTCCATCTAGGCCAGCCTGGGTTTAGATGCTGTGGCCCATACGATGCTACCGGTCTTGGCTTGTAAGTTCCTCGACAGGATTGTACACACAAGAGAAAAAACTAAAACATCGCACAGTTGCCGTAGCCCTACCCAGCTCTGCATCCGTTAGATATGCATTATTATTGGAGTCGTATAAATATACAAATTGGTTGTTGATATCATAAACGAAAGTAAAAGCTCAGTCCTTATAGGGGGCATAGCTCAGTTGGGAGAGCAGCAGACTGAAG
>CEMJ01390505.1:854-22834 GCA_900068955.1 Clitocybe nebularis | reverse complement strand
TGTTACGAATGGACTGTGCTTCATCGAGAACAACGCTGGAACAACGCGATGAAACCAGGGCTACCAAGGTTAGGAATGGTGAGGAAGCGGATTTGTAGTATCTGTGGGGGATATCTTATCCTATTCTGTGGACCCTGCGGGCTTTAAGATAGAAATGGAAGAGGGCGCTTGAACCAGACTTGAACTTGAATCAACACTGAGGGTACGTAATAAATATGATGATTTGAATACGAGCTGACTCTGTTTTTCTGTCGGCCTGTGCCGGGCCGCGGACGCGAAGAGTTTACCAACAGAGTTGGACTTTCGTCCTCAATTTCTGCTACCTACCGATGGGCTTTTGGGGCCTGGCAGGCGTTGCTGTTCTCGCTTTCGTTCTGCTCTCGGCTGTATACCTAGCTGTGAATGATTATCGCTTACTGCGCCTGCCCGACGACGCTTTGACTTTTTCACCACGGCGATGCACCTCAGAATCTGTTCGTTCCCTTGATGCGGCACTTGCGAAGTCTCCTGCGATCTCCATACGCGACCAAGTACCGTCAAGGACTGGGAGAAGATACATTGTAGTTGGAGGGGTGTGTGTTTTGAATTTTTGTTACATTCTTAGGGGTCTGCGATTGTTAATGATGTTACATATAAAAGGGAGGTTTCCTCGGGGGATGGGTAGTTTCGACACTTCTCGACCGAGGGGAAGATCCTAGACATATAAGGATTCTTGACTTGCGACCGCCAGTGCGAGAGGATCTGATATCAGGCCCCCAATTCATAGAGACCGACATCTCTGATGCAGCAGCAGTCGAGGCTGCCTTCACAGCTCCATGGCCCGAAACGGGGGGGGCTACCGGTACAGCACCTGAAATTACGGTCTTTCATACAGCGTCTAATATTCGATTCTATGAACGGCATCCTGCTCTTCTTCCCAGTTCGGAAAAGGTCAACGTTATAGGCACTAAGAACATTGTGAAATCTGCCCAGTCTGTGGGGGCTTCTATCCTTATTTATACCTCGTCTGGATCCGTTGCTGTCCGCAACTCTTTCTTTTTTCTGTGGCCCTGGCAGAAGGAACCCAAGCACTTTGTGCAAGTCATCAACGATGATGAAAGTGCGATCCCTAAACGCCATGAAGAATTCTTTTCAAATTATGCTGCGACGAAAATCCAGGCCGACAGGATTGTCCGGGCGTCTGACGGGACGCCGTCAGGAAAGGGTATATTGAGGACAGGTTGCATCCGTCCGGGGAATGGGGTATTTGGCCCTCGTGGCGACATGTTGTGCGGCGCCTACCTGGTGCGCCAGACAAATCCAACCTGGATTGAAAACATCGTACAGTCGTTTTGTTACGTAGAGAACTGTGCCCTAGCACATCTATGCTACGAGCAGAGACTGATCGAACTTTTGGCGGGTGGAAAGAACCCTGACATTGGTGGTCAGGCGTTTGTTGTCGCGGACCCTGGACCCATACAAACATATGGAGACGTATACCACACGCTGGCGACGCTTAGTGACGGGGAATGCACATTCCCTCATTTACCCCCTACTTTAATGCTCCTCGTCGCCTACCTAATAGAGATGTACTACCTTGCTCGTCATTTTCTCATCGCAGCAGGCTATGGGTTTGCAAAGATGCTACCGCCAATAAGTGGCGATCTCGTCAATTTGCAACCATCACTCTTCGGCCTCATGTCAGTCCACCTTATCTTTGATGATTCTCGTGCACGTTTGCCCCCGGAGAAGGGAGGCCTCGGGTACAAGGGTGCCTGGACTACGCTGCAGGGTTTGCACAAGACATTTGAGGAGCACCAAAGTGGGATTGGTCAATCTGGGCGCCGATCAGACCTCGCAGGTATCAGTCTAGGTTTTGGTTTCGGGAAGGTACGGAGGGGTGCAGCGAAGGTTAATAAGAAGGTTGTGGGAGGGCTAGCTATGAAGCCTATGAAGCTGTCTTGATTAGTGCCTCATGAATACATGGTAATATGGGGCGTGTATATTAATTATGTATGAAGTGGGACAACCTAATGTCCACCTTCGCCCCTCAGGGGATTCATAGTTAGCATGGCAGACCTCCTGGAATACATGCGGTGTACATAAAGCGAGGTGTATCAGAAGAATTGATGGACTGTGCTTTGTGAGCATATGGGCGTTGCGCAGAAGATATCCTTCGACAACTTCACTATCGGGACGGATAACGTTTCTTTCCAGGGGGTGGGACATTTAGGCCAATATGCGGTCTTATGGCGGACGGGTGAGAATGCCTGCCCATTGTGGGTGGGCACCAGTCTTCGGGTGATTGGCCACGCTCATGCTACGTGATGCACCACCTGGTCTTTGAATGGGAATAGGCGAGACTGAATACCCAGAACTAGCGCCAGCAGTGGCGTTGGGATTTTTGAGTGATCGCATCGGCTCAAATGCCGGTGCCCTGCTGGACAGCGTGGATGTCGTTGCAAGAGCAGCGTTGGTTAATGTCGGAGAAGACGACAGAGATGTTGAGGAAGATGTATTATTTGCAGGAGGGGTCGTGTTTGATTTTAATGATGATCGGCGCTGAGGGTTTACCAGCAGGGTGGGGGTTTGGTGATGGAGGGACGACGACCGTTGATTGTGGGTTTGGTTGTTCTGTGATTGACGAGGCGAAGGATTCCAAAGTTGAGGTTGGTGACCTAAGGAGGTTTCATTAGATGAAGGTCGTTGGGTCGGTACAGATGGTCTCGAAATAGGTCCCGGGTTTGCGCTTTGGTGACGCGTTCGTTGCACCGAATGATAGGGTGAAGATTGAGTCTGATCTGTTGCTGGATCAGTGGTGTTAGGGATGAGGTCTTCCATGGTGAGTTCTACTCTGTCTGTCGAGGAGGCGTAAATATTGGCATGTGATTGCGTCTCCGCTTTGTCGACCTCAGTCTCGACCTCTTTAAGTTGCTCCTCCAGATCTGATATTACGCTTGTCTCCAGTTTTTCTCTTTTCCCATTTATCTTTTCCAATTTGTTATTGAGCGCAGCCAATTCTCCCTTCAGAAGTTCAAGCTTCTTCTTTTCCTTCTCGCCCTCCTCGTGTCGTTCTTTCCTTGCCCGGTCAGCTTCCTCTTTGATCTTCAAGTATTCGTCTTCTTTCTCTGTTCGTTGTTTATCCAGCTCAGGCGCTGCACCCTCAACTTCTTTCGTGAGCTCTTCAGTCTCTCGAGCCGCCGTCTGTGCACGTTTCAACGCTTCTTGTAATGAGAGGATCTTTTGTTTTGCTCGATATTCCGCTGCAGCATGCTTTTCTGATGCACGTTTGAGTATATCGATTTCGGAGCGAAGTGCGGCGTCTGCTTTTTGAGCATCACGCCTGGCGGATTTGAGAGACGCGGTCAAAGCATCACGCTCCGTGTTGATCACGGTCAAGGCATGTTGTAGCTGCGTTAAGCGATCTTCCATAGTAAGCGGCGTGCTTGTTGAAGGTGGAGTACTGGGAAGTGTGCGATTTGGGGAGGTGGAAGGGGTAGAAACCGGAGGATCAGACGACGCCGAATGGTCAAAGTTAGGAGAGTCGGGGTCAGTATGGACCTCGGGGGGCTCCAGGTCGAGATCTTCTCGAGTTATTTGGTAAGATGTCAGCGATATATGGACAGAAAATGATCATTCACCCTCTGTGATTACTTGTCGGCGGATTTTACTCGTTTGGTCGCCCTGTACCAGACCAAGATCGATTCCATATTGTCTCCCAGGCATGAGCCCGTAAATGATTATTACAGCCTCATCGGCTGTATCATCTATGCGAATAAACACTCTCTGCCAAGCCAATCCATTGACATTGACAGAAAGACCTTTGGCGAGGGCGTCTGAGATGATTGTTTTCTTCTTGCGTTCCAAGCTACCGCCTTCGCCAGGAACATCCTCATCGTCTTCATCCTCCGCCACAACGAGCCCAAGCGAAGCCAGGGTAGGCTCAAGATCACCAGTGAGATCTGACATGGTTGAGGATAGAATAAAAGTGGCAGAGACCGAGGTTATCTCTCGGACAGATAGAGAGAGGGGAGGTGTCCATGGTCGTATAGAGTGCCATCCTGTTTGTGAAACCGAGTTTACGGCAGTGGCTTCGGGCGACATCATGGAAGGCTTATAGGCCAAGGCGATGAAGCTAAGTACACTTTAATGTGGGCAAATAATTAAAAACACTGTTATTTTTCAATCTTCAACTTAAAAGTGTCTCTGGTATCATGGCATTATATGTATTCTAGTACATGGCAATAGTTTTATCATACAAAAAATAATCCATTCCATAGCTTGACCTGAGGGAGTACAGTCAGTAAAACGAAACATAAACGCGATGATTAAAAACAAAATCGGGCCCTCAGACGAACATGGTTGTCCTTCATTATATTCGGACATATGCTTGTATAGTTGTAAAAGAAACATCGTAGGGATGGGGGAAACACAAATAGCGTGGAATTAGAGACTCACCATCGAACGTCGCGTCGCATGGCTCAATTGCTAGTGCCTTCAGTCAATCTTACCAAAGGACCTTCTTACGATACCCTTGGCAAGCGGTGTACGCTGGTACGCGTAGCAACCTGCCAACAAATCCTAGCCCAAGCTTGGGAGTCAGTCACAAGCATAAGCCGACCTAATAAGAAAAAACAGTATCAGTCACTTGTACAACGCGTTGAGGAAATAGATATATATAAAAGGAAAGGCTCAGTTGGTGATGCATGTTACGAGTAAGGATCATCGATAAAACGTCACCAGCTCGAAGAATGGAAAAGTATCATCATCGCCAGGGAAAATGGGAGGAAAAGTTCACCTTAAGCTCGCTCATCAACGTCGCCAGCACGCACATTCTTAAGTTAAAAATTGGTGTGTGAAAAAACCTTTATAAGAATATCATTCAGACTCCGTTTGAATGCGGATCTTAAATTCGACTGTACAGTTCCTGATATAAATTTGCTCCTCGAACGGTGTCGTCCTCCATCACTCGCCAGCACTCTCCCCGTTCTGAAGACAGTTTGCCGCGTCAAGCCATGTTCCAGGTGGGTACAATTGCTTCTTTATGTTCTATATGTTCGGTCGAACATTTCTATGATGATCTGAACTTTCAGTTCTGCTTCCGAAAGAGAGTAATCAACCTCTTGTGGACAACCTTTTACCAAAAATTTTCTGATCTTTCTGTGTCCTTATTTTCTCGCGCAGTAGCTAACCAACATATTTTCAAACAGGTATTCAAACTTTAGTCCAATTTCTTTGCAGGTTCTCCGTAGTTGAAGTTCTGGTAGTGCCAAGTGGCAGTTGTGAGTTGGTTTATTGAGTCTAGTTACCCATCAAGATGAAAACAAGTTCATCCATTCGTTGAATACTTCGCCCATTGTTGAGCCTTGTGGTCCCCTTCTGTATTGGGAGGAGTGTGTGTCTACCTCGTTCTGGGGTAGGTGTGCCGGTTCAGAGGTTCAACCGTGGACGCGGGAAAAGAAAATACCGGCTTCTCTGACTTTTTCTTTCATTACCTCTTATCATTTGAGGACAATACTTACTTACTGCCATAACTCTTTCGCAGCTCTGTCCTCAATGTGACGAATGAACGGAGTGAATGTGTCCTATATGAATGCGATGTATTGTGACAACGGAGACTGGATCCACGAGTAATGGTATCAGTAGATTGATAATCCATCATTGTAATCATGATGAATGCTATCTATATATGGTATTCAAATCTACTATTATGAATGTGTGGAACAAACAGTAAGTATTTGGAGAAGTGTAACGGACATAAATGCAAGTTCATTCCAGCGAAGTAGGTATGATGGCTAAGAAGTTCGATCAGGGAAAATAGTTTGCAGCGAGTGGTTTATACAACAACGCCCAGAGCGATAGCCAAGGTGACAAGGAACGAGTTCACAGACAATGTAGAAGCACCACTTGTACTACTGGTTGACGTCGGACTTGCAGAACTGGCAGACCCAGTACCGACGGGCGCGCCAGTGTATCCCGTAGCATCTCCAGTAAGAGGGCCTGGACCAGCAGAGGCAGATGCTCCAAGGCCAACTAGGTTTCCTTCACCTTGCTGTCAAAAGAGAAAGATCACGTTAAGGCATAGACAAGGCATATATAGAGTAGATACGTACGCCGGATGGCCCCTTGAAATTCTTAGCATTGTTCTGGTATGCGGCGAATGTGTTACTCCCAGATAGCGGTGCGTTGATCGCGCCGACCATGCCTGTACAAAAGAACATGAGAAAATGATGTCGAAGAATATGAAAGAAGTATAGAACCAGATGAACAATGGGTGGCGGGTAAGAGCTGCTTGCAGAAGAACCAGATGGCTAGACAACGGGGGAAAAGTTGAGTGCACTTTGAGAAGGGGGTAAGATAAGATTATACGTTTGCTTGCATCTGTGATAGTCAAGTTCCATTCCGGAGGAGGATTGACGCCTGCGTTCGGGATGGAAACCCATCCGGAATCAAACCCTCCCGGCATAGGGTCACAGGGATCTGTAAAGGTGGACTGGGTGATACTGTGGTTTCCAGGGCTACACGAATAATGTGTTAGTGACGAGATAGGAGCGAGTACACTGTACACTTACGCTCCAGTGAATTGGAAAGTAATCGTAGTGCCATTGGTGGCATTCATGGTTGACGGATTGAACTGATAGACCCCTCCTGGATCAGTAGGAGCTCCACCCACTTTGACAATAGCCTTATATTCTGTGTGAGTTACATATACCATAGCTTGTGAGAACGGTGTACCATATTTGTTGCATTTTGTGCAGCGACAAGCGTAAGAGCAGACAGAGCGAGGAAGAGGCGCATTTTTGTAGATGAAAAGTCAGGAAGCGTGGGCGTGAATAGTGGATAGGAGAGTAAAGGGCGCTTTAAATGTAAAGAGAACACCACTGGGGTGAGAAGCAATGGACACTGTCACTGTTTAGTATAAGAACCCATGGACCACCGTTGACCCGGAAACCTATTGGAGTTAGTCGAAGAGTTTTGGGAATCCTATTCAGTGTGATAGATCACACGTCTCACATATATTTGTAACACCCATACCCCCCTTTATTTCGAGTATGACATCGTTCATCGAGGATGTATGCCACTAATCCAAAACGAAATTAGCATGAGATTCCGCTATTAACACCGTAGCGGACGTACACTGCATGTTCAAGTAGCCAATGACTGGAGGCTGCGGAGACGTCAATCGTACGAGAGGTGAATTACTCCCACACAAGATTGACGGTTGAACAGGCCTGCCGGCCTCATGCGGAACGCGAGATAGGCAATTCCGGCTTGGTGAATGGGAAATAAAAGCTAAAAGTGTAAGATAGAAGCTCTAGGCTTCTAATCATGCTGGTTACGCTTAGTAGGAAGTGCGTATAAGGTTCACACGTAGGCCCAAGTATAATCAGCATCGGATGACCGTTGTGGCTCTAAGCCTCAAGCCTGAAACTCTTGATCGTCTCCTCGGGTTTTGTGTAAACATACCTTGCAGGATTACGGCGGCAAGTATCCTACGTGGTCGATCTGATGTGAATGTCAAGATTTGAACTCTCGACCCCTTCATTTTGGGCACATTTTGGGCAAGCAATTACTAACATTGACGGACTTGAGTGGCAGTGCCAGATTGATGGGTGTGGGATTCAACAATTCCGGATCAATTCACTATCAACCTATCAAGTCAACCTCGGCACGGGGATCAGTGCCGTTCGAAAGTGTATCTTTTGCTTTTGCAAGTGTCATCAACGCAGGGTGTCCATCATATTAACAAAGATTGTAGAAATGATCATTGGTGGCAGGGCTAATAGGGCGAACAGCACAGGGTGCCCCGCCGCGACCCAACTCCCACCTCCTGAGATCCCCAGGGCGGTCTTCATCAATTGCTTTCCGGGTGCACGTCGTTCAGCTCCCACGCAATCCCCATTACTGCTGAGTTTGTTCACGCCGGGGGGCGCATTACCCTGGTTACACATACTATTCTTAACATACCCCTTGGATGTATCCTGATGTATCGCGACAAACGTGATCCATTACCAGCCCCTATTACAAATGTGCGGTGATAATCGACAAGTTCGCATAACAGGTGTCATGGCTGTTCGACTATGTCGGATCGGGGGCGCTTGACACCGTTCTTATGAATACTTGCAGGCGTTCACCAGAATCTCTCTTTCACTGCGACAGCTACCGCTTCTAGGTTTGCACCGCATGTTTTTGGCATGCCTGCGCTCTCTTTCATGTATCTTTCGCCGAGAAGTCCCGGACTACAGTCAGTCTCCAGTATCACATTAACTTACTTTAAGATACCCGAATATCTCCTCCTAGATCGCCTTGATCTCTAAATGCATCGAGCATAGAAGGTACATTTCCATCACTGCGGTAAGTCAGTTCGGGGGTCCTATAACACGTTCTATTTCCATACCTTCGGCAAACTTAAGCCCCAATCCCCTCAAATGGGCTATACCAATTTCTCATGGAATAACGCGGGCTTTCTTATCAGCACAGCGGTGACGGTATCAGGGCTGACTGGATTGCTCCGTGTTAATGTTCCCCCAGTTGAGCCCGAACTTGACGATGTATTCGGTTACCCGGCGTTGCTCCAACGACCCTTCGTTATCCATCCTGAGGATTCTATCATTCTTGCTCCCAAACTCGAACGAATTTATCCACATCTTTTCGAACAATGGGTTTGCCGGGGTATGGAGCAATATCATCAGAACCTCTGTGCAATCTGCTGTACTTCACTCATTTACTGAAATCAATGTCCTCTTAGATTTACTTGAAACCCAGTTTGAGCGGTACCTTGGTGCGGGAACGGCGATAGAGCTAGAAATATTGGATTCGCTCATCACATTACGAGGGATGTCACTTGAGGATATTGCGAGGTTCTTGTGCGAGAGCGGCGGATCCTCCCGATAATTCCAAATATATGATACCAAGCTTCCCAGTATTTATATCAACAGATAAATATCGACGGTAAGCAAACATGTAACACCTTTCCATCGCGGTGCTTTTCGGCGGCGCCTTGTCTACCACTGATGGTCCAGGAGATCATTTCATTGTGATGGCTTGGGTGGTGACAAAGCGAAGGTATGTTGATATACACTGACGTAGAAGGCGTTGGGGTGGCGAATTTTGTGATCCTGAAGACACATTTTTGGGCCTTCTATGGATATATTTCCCACAGCCCATTTACTCGTTTCCATCGAGGTCATCATCACCGGCGATTTCGGATGCCTTGCGTCTCTCATTCCTCCTGAACCCCTTTCCGAGCCTCCACCGTTCATTCGTCACGTTAACTGAGTCCAACCTGTTCCTCTGCAAGAGAGGGACATACTTCTCTTTGCCTGTTCGTTTGTACGCACCACCACCTAGAGGGATTAATAGTTTTGGTGGGACAGATGATTTGGGAGGCGCTGTTGGCGGCCCCGTTTCCTGTGTGGGTGGTGCTTGGTGAAATTTAGAAACAGCCTGGAGGAAGTGATTGTTCAGAACGGTGTGAACTTGAGATCGCGCGGATATCGCATGTAGTTGTTGATAGAGTTCGGTTCCAGCTTCGGCATTGACATAGTTTACCTTCGAGATGCACCTGTCCTCTGTGGGTGTTGTTCGCCAATTTAGATCACCCTCAGGATAGCCGCAATCCCAGAGAATCAGTGGCAAAGCGTCAGCCATCTGGTATTCTGGTTTACGGTCAACAACTTCGAGAGGACGCGAGGATGTATTTGCATCTTGGTTGCTCCGAGGATCGGTTTCCAGGCCTTCTTCTATATTCATCAGGGCAGTCGCTACGGACGGATCTTCCAAACCCGATCCAACGAGGAAAAGAATTGCCATGATATGCCTCACTTGATGATAGAGGAAGGCGCTGCCAATGAGATTAAAGACGTACATTCCCTGGTCATTCTCGCCGCCCGTCAGTGGTTCGATATCAGCGTGCATGACCTTTCTCCTAAACATCGTGATCTGTTTTGCCGGATCCAGTTTGCAAAGGTTTCTGAAATCATGTTCGCCAACAAGACGAGACGCAGCCTCACGCATACGATCTATATCCAAGCCGGGACCAGAGATGGTAGCCGCAGAGAAGAAATATTTATAGTGCCGTTGGGTGCATGAGAACCTGGCAGAAAATGTGGTTTCTACGGGAGACCAAGCTATGATGCGGATTGTTGGAGGAAGAAGACGATTCATGATAGAAAGATAATCATGTTCCGGTCTGGAAGGATCGTTAGGAGATATGGGAAGTATTGTTTTCGATTCTGGGATGGCGGGTTCAACCTTGTCAGATTCTAGGTCGATATCTGAGATCGCTACATCCTCGGTGGGCTTAGATCCAAGGGCGCTCCTAACCCAGAGTGATATCACTTGTCCTGCGGCACTGACCCCGCGGTCAGTGCGCCCACACTTCTCCCATCCGCATCCCTCAAATCCTCCTGCGGGATCGATAAGTCTTGCTTTGACTAGTGCGTCAAATAGTACACCCTCCACCGTCGGCAACGCCGTTTTCATGTTTTGGAAAGCAAGTCCGCCATATTCCCAGCCAGAATAGCAGAATTTAAAGGCAATTTTACGTCGCTTGTGAGCAGCGAAATCGAAGACCTTGTGGGCTCTAAATTTAGGTGATGGAGGGCGCTGTTTTGGTCGCGCTTTGGCAACTTCAAGCTCGGATATTCGTGCAATAAGGTCCTCTCTGGACCAGCCATCATATGAGGAAGTGGGTGAAGCCATTAGATGTCCATGCGTTATTGCACCTCGTCTTGACAAAAAACGAAGAGTCATAACATCACATGATTCATTACCAGTCATCACGCGACCGAGTTTGAACGAAATTAGAAATCTATTTGCATTGTGATCTACGGAGGGGGCCAAGTTATACATGGCCTAATGGTCTAGTAGTATGATACCTGCTTCGGGATTTATCCCTGACTCAGACCAAGTCAGAAATTGCAGGTGGCCCCGGGTTCAATTCCCGGTTAGGCCCATGTTTTTATCTTTTTTATCTAGCAGCATCGCATCGACTTGGAAAAGACTTGATTGACGTCTGCTACATGGTAACTGACGAGTCCGTTCCTATGACATTTTGAAAAAATTTATACGTTGTATCAATCTACGTAGTATCAAAAGAGTGGATACTCTCGTCCAGGTGGGTGCATAACGACAACACGATTTTCTGTGAAGTTCGCGACATCAAACCGACCATACCCGGACGCCCCGCTACAAATCTTAATTCAACACATCACAAACATTGGTTATAAGACACTCACCCAAGCCCTACATGACTTAACCGAGGTTCAAAATGAATCGTAGGTCCATTTATATTGGTATAGCCTGGCAGAGATAAGTTGGATCTATCGGGTCACGAAGAACAAATTTATCTTGCCTGCGTGAATACGCATTGAGACATCTTGGGCAGTATACATGTTTGAGGTCCAGACAGAAGCCACTAAAGAGTACTCAGACGTATTAGCTAGGTCGACCGCGTCATCAATCGTGTCAACCACAGCGAAGGCAGCCACTTTATATAGGATGAGCGTAGAAGACGCCGAAGAACATATGTAGGCCCACCAGGTCCAAACGATTCTCGATCCCACAGCTTCATGCCTGGCTTGACCCCGCCCAACAAATGAGGTTGTATAACGGAGCCGTTTCTACTGACATCTCCAAGTAATAGTTCCGCCCCTGCGTTCTGGGCTTCGCGAATCATGCCCAACACATTCTCAGCAGATGCCTCAGTAAATAGTGCAGAAAGCTTCGCCGTAGGGTCTGTCGTAGGATCTCCAGCCTTCAGAGTTTTGCACAAGTCACGGACGCTCGAGACGAGCGCGTCGGATACCCCACGTTGGACGATAACTCTTTCTGTTGACATGCAGATTTGGCCGGAATGTGCCATCGATCCGTATACAATGGCCCTTGAGGCACCAATAACATCGGCATCGTCAAGCACCTGAGCTGAATCAATGGCAATTCATGAAGACACGTCGGTGATACAAACAATAATAGGGCTCTTGCCACCCAGCTCAAAAACGCATGGTTTGAGGTGTTTTGCAGCCTCGATGGCTATGATCTTCCCAACGCGATCACTGCCTGTGAACTAGCCAGAGAGGTGAGGGAGGTGGTGTTTCCTATGGAGGTGGTACTGACATTGATTTTACGGACTGAAGGGTGAGCGATGAGCTCAGCTGTCAAAGCGGGAGCATTCTCCTTTGATATGGACAGAAAATTGAGAACGCCTTTAGGCAATCCCGCTTCATGGAAAAGTTCGACGGCGATAGCCTGGCTTCGCGGGCTGAGTTCTGACGCCTTTAAGATAGTTGTGTTTCCGCAAATAATGGGGCAAGCTATGGCACGGAGGGAAAGGGTAAATGGCGCGTTCCAAGGTGCAATTGCGAGGCTTAAAGATGATAATTAAGAAAGGAAAGGAACAGAAAGATATGTGCTACTAGTTGCTCACATTACACCCAAAGCTCTGCGGTGTGATACTGCCATAGCCCCTGGTACAGTAGCCGACGGCAATGAGTCTCCTCGTAGATCGTTGACGAAGCCTGCGATCGACCGCAGATAACTGCTTGCACCGACCCAGTTATAATGGCACCAGTACGTGACTGCAGCAGTTTCTTCGGCTATGGCATCAAATATCTTCTTTTTGTACCGCTCGGTGACTACAAGATCTGCCGCCCTGAGGAATATATCTCTACGTTCAGCGTGGCTGCTAAATTCCCAAGTTTTGAACGCCTGTGCCGCGGTCTCGACAGCTGTTTTACAGTCCTCGCTGGATGCGGATGCGGCATTACCAACAACCTTCCCAGAGGAGGGGTTTCGGACTTCATATGTCTCCTTTGTGCTCGCAGAGACTTCCTGGCCTTGAACGAAGAGAGGTGTGAATGGAACCATAAGAGAAAATGGATTTATCACCAACCGGAAACTTGAGGTAGATATGGGACTTTTGGTGAGAAATGCGTCACTAATGTGATCAGATGACACCCACCATCATCGTTAGTAAGAATCCCATGTAATCCGATTCTCAGTGCAGGTGGAAGGAGTTCTTGGATACGTTACTGGTACTATATGGAATGTTGGTCGCACAACACCTATAGTTGGAACTTGGCAAGCAGTTGGAGAACGTTCTAACATGGGACCATTTTTATCGTTAACCATGACGCGACCAGCAACCCTTACTATGAGCATAAGATTTTGTCAAGTACGGGTTCCATACGTTGGTCATGCACGACATGTATCATGCCAATAATGAATGATCGTTACTTGATCATCCTCAGGAGTTAAGACCGTATCCGGCCCGGCATATCCGGATGGAATACTGGCAATGTCAACCCAACGCCCTTAAAATACAGATGGTAAAACATAAAGTTATGATAAATAGTAAGTATTATTTCCGCAACGTCATGACCCCTTCTTCGCATTCTCGAGCCATGTCCGCCGCAAGGCTTCCCTCGCTTTCATATGCTCCGACGCCTTCCGTTTCTCCTCTTCACTAGGAAACTTCCACAGGAAATCTTCCGAGTTCGATACAAAGAATAGACGATAAGTGCGGACGCAAATTTTCATCTCGAGGCCGTCTTGTGTGGCGACATCTGGTTGAGCGTCCCGAGTGCCAGGAGGGAGACTTCTGTAGGACTGTAAGAACGACGTTCATATGTTATGTACATGCACCGACCGTCGCAGATAAGGAAGCTTGACCCTGGATGTAGATACGCCTTCTGTCGTTTCACTCTGAAAAACAACCATCAAGTCATACTGGGTTCATGACAAGCTTAGGGTTAATGGACGCACAGATACGAAGGAATCAATGTAGGATTGCCATCGACCGGTGATGACTTCCGAATCGTCAAAGCTCGAGTCATCTTTTCCGATCAACTGTATGGCCATCGTTCGGGACTCGGGGAGCTGAAAGGCAGGTGGTTGGTATAGTTCTAGCCAAGAGAATTGCACCACCGTACCCAATCAATACGGAAAAGGTTCTCATCTGGTCCCAACACCTTTTCAGCATTTCGTCTACTATTGATCTGATCTTGGGTGGTCGGAGAAGGAAGTGCTCTCTCCCGTTTAAGGATTTCGAGGAGATCTTGGCTCTTGACATCTGCAAAGATGATTTGTACCTGATTTGGTTTGTCCATATTTAGCATCGATCGTTTCAAATCAATGTTAACATTAGAAACTTACCTGCTTGATGATGGCCCCAATGAGCTTGTCGACTGTGAAGATTTTGTACGCTTCCTACACAGCTCATTAACAACTGATCGTCTAAATGAATGAATAAATTTACTTTAGTACCAAACATTAATCGCATCTGGTCTTCAAAAGCATGCTGCTCAATTTCATTGTCAAACAAGCGTTCGCACGACTCCAGTAGCAGCTCATAGTAATGCTCTGCGTTTGTCGGCCGTTCAACGCCTTGCGTTGATTGTGTTGGATCAGCTTGAGCGGATAGGCCTAGAACACTTGCTGCCGAGTTTGATTGCGAAGGACTCTCAGGGGTTAGGCTTTTGGCGACCCCCTTGAAGACATTTAATCGCGAGTACAACATCTGTCGAACAATATTCGGTGACTATATAGTAAGGGCGAAGAAAAGCATTCCCACCTCAAATAATCGCAGCAGTGTGTAGAACACAGTGTTGGTGAAAAATATGTTTCTGCGAGATAGCCGTCGGCCTTGAGCAAGCGCATCAGCTCGCGGGTCTTCGTCAGCTGGCGCGGGCGATGCTAATCGCGATACTGAAGGAGAGGCGGCTTCTTGTGCCCTCGTTTTCCTATTCGTCGACTTTGCTTGTTCGCTTTTCAACAGCTTTTTTCGTAAATCACCACCTGATGACATATTGCCACCCTTGCGATTATTCCTACCAGCCCTTGAACCACCACTTCCAGTAGAAGAGACATCGGCGTCTTCCACACTGGCTGGGTCATCGCTGATGTCACTGTCGACGGTTTCTTGAACGACCACAAAAGCTGAATTGAACGCAACGGGATCCAGCAAGAAGAAAAGAGGTATGAAAGAACGAAGAAAGCCTTCTATCCGCTTCCGTTCAGCAAAGTTGATCTGCGCCTGTGTGCGGTCCAAGAAGGAGAACGTCAACTTCAGTGCATCTTGTAGGGTCTGCATATCGTCAACAGCAAACTCCAGTTGGTGCCTCGGGCGGGTTCTTGCAAAAAGTGGATCTATAAAGGATGCTCGTTTTGCCATTTGCTCTTCTCTTGCAGCCTCGATCTGGTTGACGAAAGTCTTCGCAGTAATTGCCTTTTTGTCTGCGGCTTTGAAGTAGATGGCTTGATGGTCCAGGCTTTTTATATAATTTCTCGCGTCCACCTCTCGCCAGACCTTATTCCACTCTCGCTGTGCTCGTTTCCACTCTTCCTCTTTTTGTTTTAAACGTTGGAGGACCACTGGTATCGCCAGAGCTGGGGTATCCTGCATCGCCTGTATGACTTCCAGCCCCGCGTCACGTCCGTAGATTTTCTTCACAATACGTTGATGAATGCTCTTCCCAGATCCACCCAAATTTGGTTTCAACTTGAAGTTTACGCGCTCCTCTTGGCTCAGTTGTGCAATCTTGTTATTGATGGGCTCCAGCATTGCAATCGTGCGGACAATCGCTTCGATATGAAAATCGTATTCGTGCCGTTCTTCTTCACTTCGGTGCAAAGCTTCTTCGTACAAGTTCTTCTTGTGTGCAACGAAACCCGAATCTTCGCTAGACCACGTGGGATGGGACACCCATTCATCGTTGAGCACTGAGCGGCACATTTCATCTCTGCCAGAACAAGTCACATTTATCTCCTGACGAGAAATTGAATAAGGATACATAGAAGACGCTTAAGTTACAGGACTCACTGATTTGGGCAGCTTGCGGTAGCTACCGTATTTAATATTCAAATCTGCGCGACTGGGCCGGTTCTGGAATCCAGTAATGGTTGGTCGGGTCCAGCCAAACTCGGATTGCTGTTCTGCCAGAAAGGTTTCCTTTTCCTTTTTCTCATTCCACCCAAGAATGACCTTGAACTGTTTCATCAACTCGCTATCTCCCAAAAAATTGCGGCTCTCCTTGATTAGCCTGGCGGTGTCGATAAAGTCTTGAGTGAAGAGATTGATGATTTTCAGGAATTCATTGTATGTATCTCGATTGTCCAACATTCGTTTGACCCGATCAAAGAATTGGGTATCATCGTTGGCTGCAGGGAGCCTTTGTGATGGTGGTAGTTGGGCGGTTCGTCGTGGAGGTGATGGTGCCGTGTGATGTTTATTATAGGAAGAAGGGGTGAGGTCCTGACCAACAGCATGCTTGGGTTTCTTCACCTCAGAGATACCATTTCAGACGGAAGAGGCGAAGTAGGCGAAGATAGGACTCACTTTGTTGTTGGCGACTGGTGGAGGCCTTACGGGAACAACTTCCCGCTCGCGCTCTTTTTCCACAACCTTTCTTTTTCTTTTCTGGGGTACATTTGCCCCACTGCTTATTGAGTTTACTGTGTCGAGCTTTCGCTTGCCTTTGGCATCGCCAGAAGGGGTTCCGGTTCTTGTGCGCCCCTCTGGTGAAACAAAGGTTGAAGGGTCATCCAAAAGTTGTTGGCTTCGTTCGGGCATGAATATCCGGAAGTCGGATCTCAGGTCGGGGGCATCTTTGAACAACCTTGCGATTTGCTTTGAAACGTCTTCCTGAGATAAAGGATCAAGTCAGTCCCGATGGCACCTGATGAGAAGCGATTAGATTACCTCATCGACCTCATTCGGCTTCGAATGGTACTGAGATAGAATATCAAGGAATTGCCGGTAAGTCTCGGCATCACAACGCGTTTTGATCTTTTGGACATATTGAACAGCTGGTTCAAAAGCTTGGCCGTCCACGCCGTAAGCGCGTGGGTCGGGGGATGGCATGGCGGGAAAAACACTGGCATCGGTGCTTGCACCTATTACGAGAAATTTTGTTGAGGCCCTCATATGACTAAGATGTAAAGACAATACAAACCTGGACCACTGCTCAAGGTGACTGAAGAATCTGGGAGGCGTAATGATCCCGGGTTGTACGTAGTGAACCAGGAAATCTTGTCTTTTCCTCCGTTGTTGGTGGTTTGCATTGTAGTCCCAGTTGGAGTCGTCACAGTGATGAAGTTTGCGTCGTGCGCATCCGTCGAACATTCTATACGATAGCCGACTGGAAGAAACGTGTTGAAGCCCTGAATCAAAGCGGGATGGCCGTTGAATAGTTGTGAAACACGCTTGATGACGCCAGGAGTGTCGATTCTATTGATAAGATGTCAGTTTGCAGAAGGAGAAAAAAAACTGGGAGTGGCAACCGCCCATGATTTCCATGTTTGGGATATCAAAAAACTCACAATTCATTTTTAAACTCTTTCATTATATCAAGGAATTGGTTGTAGACATCTGGCTGATCCTGGAATTGGACCTTGACAGCATCGAGATAGCTCAATGCGTCTGTGACATTCAGGGGGCGGTCAAGAGGCGCATAGTTCTGAGGGTCCACGGGAGAAGGTCTTCCAGAGCGTTGTGATGGGCCTGCGTTGGGAGGGGCCTCATCAACTACCATGTTTTCAGGCTCTGGCTTTGGAACTGGCGCTGGTAAGGGTTCAGGAAGAGGCGGTTGCACCTTTACAGGATCCATTGGTGGTGGTGAAACTCGCTCGGGTGCAGGACCCGCTGGGATTTTCACATCATCGACATTCACCGCAGCAATATTATTATCTAGGGGTGTTTCTGCGGCCACCGATGGCAAGTCAGTACCCGCTTCGATGAGGGTTGGTGTAGGCTCTTCCAACGGTTCGGGGGGGTTACTGGCGGGGATTTCTGGTTCCAGATCTATGAGCTTCGTGTCTACTGGTACCTGGTCGTTGTCCATGGCGTTGGTCTGGTCGTTGGTCACTGACAACGAGAGCGGATGGTCAGTGCGCCGATCAAATTGTTTGCAATACATGTCAGTGGTCATGTGGTTTTGCCCTCACGTGATTCAATTTAAATACATTTGAACCCGTTCCTTCCGGTTTCAACTTTTTTTTTTCACGTCCTCTTTCTCCTACGAATTCTACCAAAATGCATCGTCTGTCGACCACATCTTCTCGGTCTCTCCGCCGTGCAGCAGTTAAGGCTGCGAAGCCCACATTAACTCGTGGTGCGCACAAGGAGATCAAGTTTTCGAACGAGGGCAGAGCTAGTATTCTCAAGGGCGTTGACGTCCTCGCAAACGCTGTCAGTGTTACGCTAGGCCCCAAAGGTGTGTCATATAAATGCATCATACCCACCAACACTTTATTCATTCTTCATGTTAGGCCGCAACGTCATTATTGAGCAGTCCTTCGGTGGTCCCAAAATCACGAAGGGTAAGTCCGTCTCACGTTCTCGTATGGTGCGTTACCTAATATGTTTTCATCTCCGCAGACGGTGTTACGGTTGCCAAGTCCATAACTCTCAAGGACAAGTTTGAGAACCTTGGTGCTCGTCTTGTTCAAGATGTTGCCCAAAAGACCAACGAGGTTGCTGGAGACGGTACAACGACCGCCACAGTGCTTGCGCGTGCCATCTATTCTGAGGGTGTCAAAAATGTTGCTGCTGGTTGCAACCCTATGGACCTTCGTCGTGGTTCGCAGGCTGCAGTTGACCGTGTCGTCGAGTTCCTCGCAGCTAATACGAAGACCATCACAACTACTGCCGAAATTGCCCAGGTTGCAACCATTTCTGCCAATGGTGACGTCCATGTCGGCAACCTCATTGCTCAGGCGATGGAGAAGGTTGGCAAAGAGGGTGTCATCACCGTTAAGGAGGGTCGCACCATCGAGGATGAGATTGAAATTACTGAAGGCATGCGCTTCGACCGTGGTTATATCTCGCCATACTTTATCACCGATGTCAAGACCCAGAAGGTCGAGTTCGAAAAGCCATTGATCCTGATGAGCGAGAAGAAGATTTCTCTTCTTCAAGATATTCTTCCCACACTCGAAGCCGCTGCACAGGCCCGCAGACCTCTAGTTATCATTGCAGAAGACATTGACGGCGAAGCTCTCGCTGCCTGTATTGTCAACAAGCTACGAGGCCAACTCCAGGTCGCTGCCGTCAAGGCCCCTGGCTTCGGTGACAACCGGAAATCCATTCTTGGTGACTTGGCCATCCTCACTGGTGGAACTGTGTTCACCGACGAACTCGACATCAAACTCGAGCGTGCTACGATCGACCTTCTCGGCTCCACCGGGTCTATCACTATCACCAAAGACGACACCATTGTCCTTAACGGTGAAGGCTCGAAAGATGCCATCCAAGCCCGATGCGAACAAATCCGTTCCATTGTCGCAGACCCCACCACTTCTGACTATGATAAGACGAAGCTCCAGGAGCGTTTGGCCAAGCTGAGCGGAGGTGTCGCGGTCATCAAGGTTGGTGGGTCCAGCGAAGTCGAGGTTGGGGAGAAGAAGGACCGATATGACGATGCCCTCAACGCAACGCGTGCTGCGGTAGAAGAAGGTATCCTTCCCGGTGGTGGTGTCGCCCTCCTCAAAGCTAGCTTGATGCTTGCGACTCAATCCCCAGGCAGTGGGTCTGCCAGCTCGCCTTTCTCACCGAACGCCAAACCCATCCCGACGCAGAACTTTGATCAGGAACTCGGAGTGGCCATCATCCGACGGGCTATTACCAACCCTGCGCGTGCTATCTTGACCAATGCTGGTGAAGAGGCAAGCGTCATTGTCGGGACGCTGCTACGGGAGTATGGTTCCGAGGACAAATTTGGCTGGGGATACGATGCCGCAAAGGGAGAGTATGTGGACATGATCAAGAGTGGGATCGTTGACCCTTTGAAGGTCGTTAGAACGGCTTTGGTAGATGCTAGCGGTGTAGCGAGCTTGTTGACAACCAGCGAATGCTGTGTTGTTGATGCTCCAGAAGACCCCAAGGCGGCTCCAGGCGGTATGGGTGGAATGGGCGGCATGGGTGGTATGGGCGGTATGGGCGGGTTCTAAGTAGCGAGAACATTATTGACGTGACCAGTTTGGGGAGGCAGGCAAAAGTACCATCATCCCCACTTATTTTTCATTTGCACTTGACACTAACCCAACACCACCACCCAATGCATCATGTTATCGTTGTTATTCAGTCCTGCATGTCATCACACTAGTAGTCATTCAAGCAAACCCCCACTCCTATATTACAATAAACATTATGTTTCTTTTCTATTTGGTCGTAACACGGGTACCAGACAAGATATTACAGGGACTACATATGTGCGAATGTATTCGACTTCTAACAGTCTAACGTTTGAGGATGCTCAACCCTCCACCTCGCATCTCATCTTCTCCAAGGTCAGCGAAGAGCCAGTTGATAGTTGCGGCAAGCCTGACCCCGGCCTGGGCAAGTAATTTCTCGATAATCAGCTCCTTGCTGATGACCCCAGAGTACTCTGGCGTATCAAGTTCTAGGTAAGGTTTATTTTCTGCCGTGTCAAAACCTGCCCCAGATTCGAGGGGGACGGCATGACGATAAACAGGACCGTCTAGTGCCTTTGGCCACACAATCTCACAGTTGAGAGCGTGAATTGGCTGAGCCCAGTGGTAGGGGCACAGAATGTCATCGTCTGTTTCTCTAGCTACATCACCTCCACCTGTGACGGCACTCCAAACCGACATGACATGTTGCCAAAGAGTATTCGGCTGAGGTGCCTCTACAGGCGACGGGCAGGAAACCCAGCTAGGAACTTCGTCTACCCATTTGTCTAAGACGCCTTCCCACATAATGCGGCGCACGTATGAGTCATATATGGTTCCTCGAAGCGCATACTCGATTTGAGGAGAAGGAAGCGGGCGGGAGTAGTTTCGTGGAACTTCGCGAATGGCTTTGGCAATGAGAAGGCCATCCCAGAGAGAATGGAGGTCTAAGGAATGTTAGCGGAAATTCGTCTCCATCAGCAAGGCTAGTGGGCTTACTCGTTATCCTTCCACCAAACCGTACTTTGACGGAGTTGCCACCGCGGTCCCTCCCTGTGAGATGAAGAGGCATGTGTAGGTCTCCTAGGAAGTGCACAAGGAATTTGAGAGCTTCGTTCGCGACGTCGTTGTCTGGGTTCATGGTAATATCGCCTGAGCCACCGGTCCAGTCCTCAAGAATATTGGTGACATTCCTAACAGCGCCCAAGACGTTTGCACCCTCTACTCCGGCCCAGCCACGCTCCCCAGGGAATGCACAGGTTTCGGATGGATAATCATCTAGAGCACCAACATAATGCAGAGGTGCAGACCACCTCATCTTGTATCGGAGCTTATCGGCCCATGCCGCAATGGGCGCTAAGTGGCACTGGGGTTCATTGGGATTGTGGGACGTAAAGTTGAGAATGGTGCAGATAGTTGGGAATACCGTGGGGTGAAGATGTATTTGGGCAATAGTCGCCACAATTTCGTGCCCTATATAACCCAAATCAGAGGGGTCATACTCGTAAGACGCGAGTACGGCTTACCCGCCGCACCCCAGGCTAGAGTCCCTGGTAATTGCAAGCTGGCCCCTATAAGAAATGTAAGGCGAGAAACATGCATAGCGTGTCGTAGTAGTTCAGGTTATAGATTCAACCACTTGAACTCCCTGCCACCGGAAACAAAAGCAGTTTACGAGACGAGAACAAAAACAGGTAACCCGCGTTACGTCACGCGACTTTTGGCACGTGTCCGAGTTTAATGAGAAGCACCGGAGCGGACATCCATCCTCGAGTCATTGAGCTCCTGACTCGGGGGGGCCGCTGTAGGTCCTAGGAGCAGTTCGAGTTCAGGAGCCGGAAATAATGTAACGAAAGCCAATCAGTTTACAAACATTTGACTCTGCGATATTTAAAAGCCACTGCTGAGCACTGAACTCCAACATTGAAATTCATGTTATCGAAGGAGACCCATCAAAGTCAAGGTCGTGTACTCAGGCGCCCACAGGAGTCGTAATTTGTGTCAACTGCATGTGTACAACGCGCAAGCATCCCGTTTCATGCAAAGCTCCGAGATCTAGGGCCTCGTTCTGTCATCTGGATGCCCCCCCCCCC
>CEMJ01390491.1:5833-23437 GCA_900068955.1 Clitocybe nebularis | reverse complement strand
TCATTAAGGAATATAACAGAGAAAAGCTGATCGTTATTTGACTCTCCTGCGGGCCGATAAGGTGCAGTTTTATTTGTTCATATTTCGTATCGGGGGTGTAGAGGGAAGTTACAAATTACTATCCAATCGGCACACGAAAAATAAGCAAATACATGAAGTTTGGGAGCAAAAGGCAAGGAAAGAAAAAAATCCTTCCGGGGGTGGGTAGAGTGTATCGAATCTTGGATAAAATCATCATCTCACGCCTCTTCCTGACATTCCTTTCCTGCACTCTCTTGATGGCAGCACGACAGCCACGCAAACCACATCATGGTCCTCAGCTGCAATACATCCTCTTTCCATACCTTTCGTTGATTCTGTTCGCGGAATTCTTTAGTCAGCCTCTCACATCGTTCAATATTCTCGGGGCTGACAAAGTCCACGGCGACTTTTATGCAGTCTGCCATGTTTGCCACCTGTATCGGTTTTTTGTCAAAATGGCTCGAGCCAACGGGCCGTATTATTATACTACGAACCTGGTGGGCACACCCAGCGGGGATGAAGACGGCATCCCCAGGTCTTTGATAGACTCTGTAACTCATAACCTTATGTTCTTCCCACAACGCAGCCCTTAGCTCCTCGTCCAAGTAGAACTGTTGTCCATGGATTGGGTCATGTATTCCGTTCCATTCATGGGTCCGGTTTGTGCGCGCTCTTTGTCCATTACCGTTGCTTCCCGCCGCATTTCCATTTCCGTTTGCGGTATTTCCGGGTTTGAATCGGTTTTTCAAGAAAATTCGAATTTTATCACTGTCCTCTGCTCGGAAGAGGTCCCATGCCGCACAGCCTGGTGACCCATCGAGACAGGGTGAGGCATATGTCATGATATTTAGGGCATCTGCCATGTCCATGTGCAACCGTGTAGACCCTTTGCTGCCTGCAACTTGTGTGGCGGCCATGGCATTGTACATCTTCGGGCCTAGCATTGTATATCATGGGTAAGGGTGTAGAATGGATAAACAAGAGGAAGCAGCCTACCTAGATCGGGTGCAATAGTATTCGAAGGGAAATGAGAAGCGATATTGAGAACACCATCTCGCCGAACATAATTTGGGACCGGGACAGCTTGACTGAAATCTTCATACAGTTCTGGGAATGCCGATTTGAAATCTGTTGACGGAGGCCAATCCTAGACCGGGGGTCGTTGAGTTATGTTAAGTACCCGGCGGCGAGTGGAGAATTCATTTACCTTCAATTTCCAGCAGTCTACACGATCGGGATACTTCGCAAAATCACTAAAGAATTGTCCCACGGTGATCCTTTTATTTACCTCCGTCTGACACTCAATGATTAAACAACTTTGGCTCCCATATTTCTCGATGAAATATTCCGGAGTCCATTGAATCTTAAATTTGTGCAAGAGGCCGGTGACAACAAGAGGCTGCCCAAGGGCCCAGATAGCCGGGAAGGTTTCCGGGGTGAGGGCGTCGTCCGTAAACCGGCGAATGGGACGAGTGGGGGTATCGAGTATTATCTGAGATAGATTTGGAGGAATATATGGTGGAGGTATAGAGGGCGCTGTAATTAGAACCTCGGCTTCTTTTGATGGATGAAGAGGGCGATCAGTGTTATACGCTGATGAACCCGTAGAAGGGTATTCAGTCATCTGCGGTGGCGTAAGCTCGTCCGCGTTCAACTTGCCGAGCGGCTCGTCCACTGATTCCTCTTTCAATAGCTTCTGCATGTCTTCGATGGCTCTTGCAAGTTCTTTCTTACAGAATCTCGACATGGGAGAGAAATCCTTTGCTTGGTGCTCGTTTCTGCGCGTGCAGCTTAAGAAGAAGGGATTACTATAAGCGTGTCTCTCTCGTCGTAATTGAAGTGCCACGATCTCTTCATGGTCTGCACCGGGGCGGTCAACCGTCAGATCCCTGACCTGCGAGAAACACTCGGCGCATGCTTCTCGCCCACAGAGTCGGCACATCCAAGAGCTGGAGAAAATGGAGGTCATGCACGTATCTTCAACATTGATGAGTATAGGATGTAAGAAAATTTAGGAGTGAATCCTCACCGCATGTCGTGCGCACCTCGCTTTCACGAGGTCGACGGATGATCTCAGACATGCCGAGATGATCCAGTTCCTTCTGGAGAGTTGGTAGCAGCGCTTGTGCCACCGTCCTCTGTAATCATCGTGGCTCAGCAGGGATGATTACTCTTACAGTACAAGACGAACCTTGGTCCTCTTTATGTGTTCTGGCTTCAAGTCCAGGTTCCATACCGATGGGAAATTCATCGTCGGCGAGTCTGCTTTCTGACTTTCCACAAAACTGATTCCGACTATATTCCTCTGTGCATCCTTGAGGAAGAATCGGATGCCTTGAAATCTGCATGTATCTCCCGCCCAGCGGCGAGTACACGAGACGCAGCGCGGGAATTGGTCAGATTTGTAGCGATTTGACATGCATCGCGCAAATTGGAGTTCCGGATGTAATGGGTCGCCACCCCCTGGTTGATTATCATCAGCAGTGACAATCTGCAGGCGCTCTGTTTTAGGGCGATCAAGATGTCAGAATAAGGTTTGAGAGGATCAACGGTAACCATCGAAAATAAATTTACCGTCTGAAGCCTTTTCTTTGCCTTTATCAGTTGGAACTTGTGTATAAGATACAGTCGGGACCAATTGGGCTGAGGGACCAAAACCAAAAAGGGAAGGATCAGCGCGACTCGTTGTTTTGTGTCACCTGATTGGACAATGGGATGACGAAGATAGATACCGTTTTGGGCAGCAATCTGAGCAGCTTCGCTACGCTTTTTGGCATTGTAGCCACGCTTTGACGGGCCTGTTTTGTGAAAAAATAAAATAAAATCACCAATCATTGGGCTTTGACAACGGGAATGAAGGCGTGTCAAGCTACGCACCTGGGGTCCCGTCGCCTACTACCATTTTTCCCTTCGTCTTTGTGCGTTTGGCTTTGGGCGGCGTTTCGTCCACATCGGACGACCTCCGCTTGCTTGGCGGTGGTTGGATCTGTCGGGCCGTTGTCTGCTGTTGCGGCTGACTGTGCTGTGGAGGGTGGGAGGACTGGTAGGGAGATTGTTCATCGTAATAATACGTTGGTGCATATCGGTTATCCTGATTATATTCGCGTGTTGCTAGCCGAAGAGAAACGCGTTCAGTGTTCTGCCAGGCTAATCAGGACGTCAGAATGCGGGCGGTCTGTGGTCTGGGACGAAAAATAGTGACCTTGAGGGGCGGCAGCTGAAGATGGTTGATCTTGGTACCCTGTATTGTAGTGGTCTGACATGGGTTCGGGATGCAAGAAACAGTTGATGTAAGAGATACTGACTGTGCGGGTGGTAGTCGCCGGATAGGGCTAAGACAGGGAAGTTGATCAGCGGGGTGTCAGCCGAGCGCTGTCGAGCTGGCTCACCAGTACGTTCATCCGAGTACACGGCTGCTACAGCGGGGGCGCCATAAGACATGTTGTTTTGCTGCGGCTGCCATACCTGTCCATCAGGTGGGTACCCGCCCGCCGACGTATCTTCAACCCGTCTGGCTATTCGTGGCGCATGTTGCTCTGCATAGACCTCTCCGTGATAATGGCGTGTGCCATTCTCCGGATTCTTCTTTCCAACATTGCCTCCCGTGTCCCAATCGGCAGCCCGAAGGTTAAAAGAGGATCCGTTGACAAACGATGAAGCATACACGTCTACTGGGTGGTCATGCGACTGAACTTGATTCTGAGTCAAGGAAGCGACGAGATTGGGAAGTTGGTTGGTGAAGGCAGCTGAAGAAGCTTCTGGATTAAGAAGGGAATTAATGGAAGTTTTCTTCGAGGGATCTTGTATAGAATTCATCGCAAGTCGACAGCGACAAATGGCTGAGGGAAATGAGAAATGAAACAGAATCCACAGGTATTCGAGACCGAAATTTCTTCTATCGCGGAGCTGGAACCTTCCCTTAAATAATTCGCACGTGGCAACTTCTTGATTTATGACTGTTTTCGTTGATGTCCTCCCCCCTGACCTTTCGAGAAAACGTAAGATACAACAAGGAACTACCATTACACCGGAATGCCCAAACGTATATCCACCACTCAGACGCCTACCAAAAAAAATGATAAAAAAAGACCGTGAAAAACAGACAGCAGTAGATACAGTGACAAAAACAATCGACAAAGACAACGAGCAAATCCGCGGGCCCCTATGCGAATATATAGCAATGAAAAAAAAGGCCATTACATATTTTTGCGGAATTTCTCGGCGACCTGCAGGGCAGTAGGGTATGCTATAAAGGTCAAGACTGCCATGAATCCGAAGGCCGCCCAGTAGCATCATTGAGCTGACGGGTTGACCGTATTACGTCCAGCAGGGATATCACTTTGTTTGTCTTCCCGCGAACTGACAGCCTTGACATCGGACTGTGATCCGGAGTCCTGGTTAGCAGATATCAAGGCGGGATTTGACGTGTGTAAACTTGAAGTCCCGCGACGGCCACCTGAGAAGACGTGTGAATACCAGAATGATACAAAGGTTTAAAGTTGCTATACCCTGTGCAAGGTCTATGATGGCGAGGAATAAGGTACATTAGTTCGGTGCCTAGCTTTGGCAGGAAATACCCATTCACCTTTGGCTAGTTCGTTCAGTGTTTTCCCAGAGGGCGGAGGTGTCAATACATCGTCTATATAGGGGGCTTGAGCGCTCCAGACCGACCGCCAAGGCCAGAATACATACCAGTAGTGTTCCACGTTCGATCAGGGTTCCAGAACATTGAGGATGTCGACGGAGATGGCATCATGACGTTGTTCGGGGTCGGTGACGTTAACCCAGGTATCGACGTAGTCGAGCCTGCAGCACTAGGCAACCGTGGGTGGTTCTCCATTATAGTTTTCCGGTTTAGAGATGGTGTTGCGCGCCCCTTAGGCACATGCAGGCGTTCAGCGACACCGCGTGTCTGGGCGGCTTGTCCCGTCGACAAGTTTCCCATAGCGTCGGGGCGGACATCAGCCCACATCTGGAGTGCTTTGATAGAGCCCCATTCAATGATCTTGCTGTTCAGCCAGATGAGCGAAACGGGTTTTGTTAGGAAATCATTGCACCCAGCGGCCAGTGCCGCGACTCGATCACTTTGCAAAGATGATGCCGTTAGTGCGACGATGATTACTGATGACCGATATGGTGATGACGTCGAGGTCGAAGTGCTTGAAGAGTCTGAAGGTGTTCGTTGGGATGAGAATCGTTCTTCTAGGGATGGTGTAGTTGGAGGGTAGCCAGCAGCTGCATTCGTGTGTTCCAGCTGCCGTATTTCTTTCGTAGCTTGGATCCCGTCCATGACCGGCATCTGAATATCCATCTATTGAAGATTGTAAGTAGTGCACTAGTGTGATAGTAAATATATAAAAACCAGAATTAGATGGAACCCTCCAGTCCGCCACTTTTGCACGGCTTCCTGTCCATTGTTCGCAAGGTCATATTTGATCTTTTTCTTCTTCATGAAAGTTGACAGAATAGTTTGATTGATCGGATTGTCTGTGCATATCTTGTAAGAGTGCGGACATAAAAAAGGACAATAAACGACCAACCATCTACAATCAAGACGCTGATAGGAGGGACAATGTTACTATCTGCTGCAGCCTTCACCCTTTTAGACTCGGCAGCCAGCGATGCAGAGGCAGTTTTGCCGCCTTCTTGTGTAGTTCGGCGAGGGGTCACTCTCCGATTGGGAGGTGTTTCAGTCGGGGGTGAGTTTTGGGGCATCGTTCTGCGCGGCATCTCTGTCGGCGACGATCTACGAGGTGGCGAGTGTTCTTCAGCGAGCGGAGAGTTAGGTTTCCTCGCCGCTGCCCTGGCGCTAGCGGCCCATGAATCTTCGTTGGGTTTGAGAGGAGTAGCAACTGCATGTAGGGATGAAAAGGTGACGGGTGGTTCTGGATTTGCGGATCGACGGGATGGTGACTTCCCGCGTCCCGAGGGAACATGTAGATGCCCCTTGTCGCGTTCCATCGATTGACTGGATGGGTTTCTTGATGTTTTAGAACGGGGATGGAAGAATATTCCTGCTGGCTGGCCGTCGGGGCTTTGGATCACAAGACCAGAGGATGGAGATGCGCCAAGCTTGGAAGCCGCCTCGGAAAAGTATTCGACGTTGTCGGACATCCCTAGAGGCGAGGGCGGAGGGTGGGAGGCATGGTCAACAGTGTCCTTTGTTGACTTCATAGAACGGTCTGAGCTTGACCTTGAACCAGAGGGCCTGTGCGTCTTCGTAGACGATTTAGTGTTGGTCTCAGAATTGTTGTAGCTGTGGAAGAAAGATCCAGCCGGGTGGAGACCCGGGCTGGTAGGGCTTGTGGCAATAGGCGCAAAGAAAGGGTCAACTGCTGGTTTAGTGACAGCAGTATGTAAAGCCGTTAAGAACCGTCGAGGGCCAGCTGGCTTCGGAATGATCATGACTTCAGGTAAGGGCGCAGATGATCCTGCATGGGATAACATTACGGATTGTATGACGTCCTTAACGATTTTGTAGTTTGAAAGACTGGTAAAATGGACCACGGCCACAGAAGATGAGGGTGGTAATGAGTGATATGCCTGGCCCATAGTACGAACTATCTGGGGAGACGAGCGCGGCCTGTGGTGGGGAACTAGAGACGGCCGCTTACGGACGTTAAGGTTTAAGTGCGGTTGTTCCGCGCGCAAGACAGATAGTCGCTCCTTGAGAACATCTACGTCGTCATCGATGAATATAAAGGACAGAGGCTGATGGCTATTGGCTAAGGTGTTTGAGGTAGTATTATCAGGCTTTGATGTAGGAGTCGCATCGACTGCGTCTGTTGACAGTGTCGAAGTAGGCTCTACGAGGCCATCCACGCCGCCATCGGGTGAAACATGAGTAACATCCATACCCCATGCCGTTAAATAACTTGTTAGGTGCTGTGCAAAAGAGCCTTTGGCGCTTGCGTATAAAACGACTCTCTTTCCTCTCAAACCTTCTGCAAACATAGTAAGTTGGTCAACGGTAGGCTCTCTATTGCCTTCTTCATCGTTGGGGTCGCTGACGAGAGGAGTGTTGGTGACGGAAAGCGCCCCCCGTTCCAGCATCAATGTGAAATCACACGTGCGACCTCCTACGAACTGTTTTGGCGGCGGAAGATCGGGAACGAGGCTGGCTCTTATCTGGTGAAGAAGTCGGCGCAGGAGAAGACTTGAGAACGCCGGCTGAGGCCGAGATTGGGCCGAATCAGGCGTGAAGATGTTGGTAGCGAATTTATGAGATATCCTGATTGTGCAAGGCAGAGGTTCGCCGCTTGTAGGATACTCGTCGTCTGGCGAGCTGCGCGCTTCCCCGGACTTGGGATCCATGCAACCAACGAGAAGCCCAAGTTCGATTGAATCACCTTGTTGAGCAGTCGCAAGAACTTGGCGTACCACCTACCCGATGGCTTAGTACAAACGCTTGTACGACGGTAAGTTGGACTCACATGCGACAGAGCATATGATATACTACTCTCGTCACCTCTGACGCACACATGCCGTAAACCTATATCATCTCCATGATATAGGACCAAATCTACTCCAAGCTGCGCCGCAGTCCCGCTCAACGAGTCTCCTATACTTTGCAGCATTTCTCCTATGTCGAAGTCGGCGTGATTAGGGGAAAGGCCTAGCGGGGGAGGAGGGCCCATATCCAGAATATCTCGAGGGTTTTCTGTACAAAAATCTGACATATTTGCAGAGATGTAATTGAGATTCTTCATGGTTGTAAGCATAGCAGACATTGAGGAAGTTGGAACGGAAAGCGAACAAGCCGAAAATTGTTCTTTCGCAGGGTCAAGAAGCTGTGGTGGGGACACTTGAAGCATGGTTTGTATCATCATTTGAACGGAATCCGCAAGCTCGACTGAGAGTTCGCGCAATCGGTTCGAATCAGGTGGAGTGGAGGGCTTCGGACGCTGGGTGCGTGTATGTGTGTAGTCAGGCCTATGAGGGTGCCTGAGATACCCAAGCTGCGAGGTTAGAGGCATCGACAATGCTCGAGAAAACCTAGGTATTTTCGATGATCGGGAAGTCTCAGGAAGTTGTGGCATGACACGAATAGGAGGGGTAGTTATTTGTTCCATTGAATGTGTCGGCTCATCCCCCGAGTTTCCGTCCGAAGTTTCGGAGTCGTTCTCGGATGAGCTGAGGTTTTGGCGGTCAGAAGTAGGGGAGATAAGTGAAGAGCGACTATCGGACGGCCATGCGACGCTGAACTTGTTCGAAGTGGGGAGCTCGAGTACAACGCCATCTGGAGTAACACACTCCCCGTTGTTGACAATTGGGAGGCGTACAGCAGGGAATTTCAGTGTATCCATTGGACGTGGGGCGCGTGTGCCTTGAGGAGCTTATAATTAACTCTTTACATACCAACGGGGCTGAGAAAAATGCTTGATTGACTCACACCTGTTTCAGGCCTGTATTCACGCACACCACTCGTCGTAGAAGGAATAAAGCGTAACTTGTGTTGTGAATGGGATGGAAAGCGCAGAGGGAGAGAAACGTTGACACAAAGCAATCGGACGGTACATATTTGGACAGGTTTGAAATCCCGCCATCCGTGTCTCTGTTCATTTGCTTTTCACCGATACTTCAGAAACAACGTAATAAATACAAGCAGTACGTAGGTAGTAAGACCACGATAATCTTTGTCGACCAATATCACCTAGAGACAAAACTGCAGGAAAGCTAATAAGAAAACTAGTAAAATAGTTCAACATCTCCCTAAATAGGAATAAAGGTTATTAACAATCATCCGCGACAAATGAAATGAACAAGGAAACAAACCTCGGCAACCAAATCCATGTCATGATAGCTGACCCTCTTTCCGGCAGCAGCTCTTGGGTCTTCCTTTGCGTCAGGGGGTGGCGGTGGCGGTGGACCACCGCTCTGTGTTCCAGTGCCCCTCCGCCTACCACTCGCACCCCCGTTCCCACTCACTAGTGCAGAGTCCAAGGCAGCGGCCGTGGGTTTCGGTGGCAATCCCACGGCAATAGGAAGTGTTGAGCCCTCCATTCCTGGTGCGAACCCACTGATGCGATCACTCAACCGTCGGGCGGTCATTGACTCATCTCTTCGTGATTGGTGTGCCGGAGGCGGAGGATATCCTCCAGGGGGGCCATACGCTCCTGGGGGCCCACCTTGGTAGGCATGGTGATCCCAATACCCGTTATTTTGATATGGTGGAGGGTACCCAGGGGGGAAAGGCCCACCGCCATAGTATGGACCAGGACGACCATAATCACCCCCATGATACGCAGGCGGGCCCTGAATGCCATAAGCTTGCGGTGGTGGCGCCTGGCTCGTATTTCCAACTAAGGGGGGTGGGTGGGCGAATGGTTGGATTCGATGTGGGTCAAGAGCAAAGTTATTGAAGTACGGAAGCTGGGAAAAGGTAAAAGGTAATTAGTAACAAGGATGTATGAGAGAATATTCCTTACATCATCAAGGTGCTTGACAAGTTCTGGATGCTTATTGGCGATGTGCTTTTCTACAAATGATGTAGCCTTGAAAAGCTTCTGGCATGTCTTGCATCTGAATTTTCCCTCATCTTCTTGTTTGATATACGGTTCCACTCCTTTCGTTAACTCACTTCATCAAACAATCAGTACCATGTGTACGGAAGGACAAAAAAAAATGATTCCTTACTCATCATAGCTTTTACCAGCATAAACGCGAGGGTCAACACCATCACGATTAATCAACAACGCTATTTTCGAGTCTAACCACTCCAACCAGCGTTCGTCTGGTAAACCAAGTCACTAAAATGATGTTTCAGAAATAAAGGATGCTGACCGTTTCGTCTCCAATCCCTATTATCATTCGTTTTCCCCTGCCCGTCTTTTTTGACCTCTTTTTCCTTCTCCTTCTCCTTTTCGACAACTTCAACCTCCTCCATCTCCTCCCCATCTTTTTTCTCTTTATCTACCTTCTCAGTTTCCACAGGCTTCATCTCCTCAAGCTGCGTCTTGGACAGCGGCTTCCTCGCATGCTTCAAACACTTACGTTGCAATTCCTCAACATGATCAGTCACAACAGAGCAATAATAGCACGTGTTAAACGCAGCCCGCAGATAGGCAATATACAGATCAAGTGAGATCTCCGTCTACAGAACATGAGTTAGCTTGAACAAGAGAGCAACATTAGTGTTAGTTTGACCTTCTTCACCTCATACGCCTTTTCGTCGTTTACATCGACTAGCACACGATCACGCATCTCAGACATGACCTTTTCAATCCTTCTTTCAACTGCATCGGTGCCATTTTCTTTCGGTTCGGGGTCATCTGCGTCCTCTTCCGGAGCTTCAGGTGGCGCCATCACTGCATCAACTTGGTCCTCAGATGATTGAGCTTGGCCGTCAATCTTCGCTGGAGGATCCACGGGTTTAAATTGACGCAATTTGGCAGCCTCATCTTCGAGGACAGCAGCCAAAGACTTGGCGTTGGCAAGGTCTTTCTCTATACGTTCGGGCTTACTAGCAACTTCTGGTGCATATCGAATCCTATTAACGAAAGGGCGTAGGTTATGAGTGACGTGGAGTTTGAATCCCTCAATCTAAGACTCATATGTTAGCAAAAAGTAGAGAAAAGGGGCAGCATGTCACAATCTGCCCACCTTTTTTTCAGACAACTCTGTAAGAACAGCTGTCATGTCAGCGTCATCGCGGAACTTCAACCAACCAGCACGGTAATAGTTTCGTTTTTGTAAGGGGTCGCCCAAAGCTATATACACAAAGCCTGGTATTTTTCCACAAGCCTATTAAAAGAGACCATGAGATATGTAGTCAATCAGCAACACGATGCGGCATTCATACCTCTTCCAATTTTACACGCCCAATATCAGGGGGGATGGTTCGTATCATTACTTGATTCCCCTCAGGAGCTACTGATATTTCTTCTCCGCGATTAATATTGCGCTTACTATCAAACGACGTCTTCCCATTTGTATCAGCTCTAATGGGCTCGTTGTCGCCCGGTTCTTCGTCTGCGTCGACATTGAATTGCATATCATCATCACCAGTTTTCGCATCCTCTGCGGGTACAGATGGGACAGCAGCACCGTTGGCCTCTGTAGCGCTTTCGTTGTTGACAGTACTATCCTTTGATGGTTCCAACTCAGGCTCATTTAAATCTGGGTCAAATTTGCCCGACTCCAGATCAAGAAGGAAGGAATCGACACGTCCTTTCCAGCCATCTTTTCTCACGCGCATGCGCAAATTCTGATACTCTGGTGCTGGATCATATTTTTCCGCAAACCAGGGTGATTTCCTATGATGGTCAAACATGGTTTGAAGCTACAGTACTTGTCAGGAACGACTAACGGGTCGAGCATGCTGTACTTAATGCTGACCTGTGTAGCCGTAAAATCTTTTTTGTATTTTTCCCATTTACTCTTGATGCCGTTACGCGGTTTAGAACCATCTGCGGCTTCCTGTTCGGCGGCCTTGTCAGCATTGTCTTCTTCCGTAGCCTGTTGTGGATAATAGAACCGGAACCATTCTGCATACTGTTTTAAAGACGCAGGGTAGTCAAAGGTATGGGGGTCGGGCGGAGCGCGCCTTGAAGGTGGGAATTGAGCTGTGTGGCCACGTCGGGGCGAGGAGTAGCCGTAACCTCGAGAATGGGTGTCTGGATTTAATGAGTATAACCAACGTAGATTTTGCCAAGTACGCATACCATAATCATCATTATAACGAGGACGCGGTTCATACCTTTCCCTCTCATATGGCGACATAGATCGCCTACGTTTCCGACCAGCTAGAGAAGACTAACGTTAGGCTATAGCGTAGAGTTTCTCGGAATACTGCACCTTCTTCGGGTCCTGGGCTCCGACTCCTGCCGCGACGACCATAGTCATAGGCTGCTCTCTCGCGCTCATAGTTTGCCCAACGGTCCCTATCGTAAGCATCCCAGTCGGCACGGTGTGGTTCTTGTGGGTAAGAAGGGTCTGGATATGGGGGCCTAGGGCGAGGAGAACGAGAACGAGAACGGGGAGGATAAGATGCAGACCATGACATCTTTTAGACAAGAACTGAGGTTCAGAGAGAGATTACAAGACGGCTGATCAGAGCCTTGCTGAGAGAGGTCGAGCATAGTGAAGAACAGACCTCTTGGGATCACGACACAAAGCGTAGACGTTGGCTGCAATAGCGAGCTCAACACTGCTTTCAACACTGTGTTCGCGATGAAGTTGTAAACCACGCCAGAATGCTGCTAATAATGAATTGAGGCGCCGATTCAATTTTAGGCCCAGGGGGTCCGTGCACAGGCGATACTTATCTCGAATAGGGCTAGAATAGTCTAAAATATACTACCTAATACAGCATCTATATCACCTCTAGAAGTATTTCTCTTTTTGTTGGTTGTGGATTCGGCCCCCTCCTCGACAGGCCTCTTTCGCGGCCGTTCCTTGGAGGGTTTGAACTCCAGTTCCTCTCCTTTTTCTCGTTTCTTCTCTGCACGCTTGTCCAAGACACGAGCCAATTCCACGTTCTTCAGATATTCCTGCTGCTCGGCTTTTGATTGTGACAGTTCGACACGTAGTTTCGCGGCATGCACAGCTGCTTCATGTGCTGAAAATAGGATATATTCAATACCCTGAACCGTACAAAATCAATCAATGGCAGATACTGACCAACTTGCTCAGTCAACATGTTCCATTTAAATCTGGGCAGATATTTCATTGTCCATACGTCATCTCTCCATCTTGTACCTTTTTTGCCCCCAATAGGTTGTGCATTTAACATTCCAGCAACGTTACGGGCGATCTTCTTGTCTTTAAATTCGACCCATCCTTCCGTAAAGTGCGCCTTTTTGGTCGACGTATATTTTCGGCGTAAATATGCCCGTTTTGGATCTGAACTATGAAATCAGACGGGTGGGACGGGTAGAGCTGGATCACTCGCACCTTCTTGCTGCAAATAAACGCGACCTACTTCCCCATATGCGCTCATAAGGTGTCGCACCTTGGTGGGTCTCATTCCAGGGGGTATTCGTGAAATATAGATGACACCTGCCCGGTCCTGGATAGCCTGGAAAGCAGCAAGCGCTTCCCGTGTCAATGGTTTCACAATCTTTTCGGAAGGACCAGAGAAGCCTTCAGGATCCATTCCTTCTATCAAGTCGTTGGAAGAGCTATCATCATGAATGTCTTCATCGTCCTGTCCAGATATGCTGTGATCATCTCCCAAGTAGGATGGACCTGCTTCTGGCTCCTCCAGGTCGTATTCAGACATGATGCAGGCGAGATGCCGAGGGTCGTCCACTGGTCGAGTAAACTCTAGTAAATTTAACGACAAGGTAAGTAGTACTGAGTATATTTGTATATGTTTATTTATAAAGGCGTTGTCACTAGTCGATCTGACAACTGGGGTCCCTGAATACGACGGCTTCAGATTTACTTGATCAAAGGTGTTGGTGTACATGGAAATGTCCTTTATTCACCCTTATTCTTAGAAATACACTACTCTTATTGATCAAGGGATTTTTTGACTATTTTTGAGATGTTGGTCAGATGACAAATCCTCAGTTCTCATAAGGCATCTAGGGTGAGTTTTCCCTTTGCGTTCATCACACAGGCCCCCTCAGTGTTCTTAAAGCCCACAACACCCAATTTTTTGAACCCCACCAACTCCTTGTTTCCGGTTGGTTTCCATTTTTCTTCTTCAGCTTACGTTATGTTCTAATAGTATTTGGCTTTAACCCTGGATCCAAACAAAATGCGACATAGCAACACGACCCCCCGTCAATTTCAAACCCCCGAGTTGAACGTCAAGATTAAGGAGTTCCGTTGAATAGCCATCTGTAAGAGGCCATGGCTAAGCCTACAATGCTTCAATCGCTTCTTGGAAGGCCCTCGCAGACGTATTCATTTCCCGAAGAAAAAGTTTATTTCTCAACGAAGCAAGACATGGTTCGGATTGCCACCGAGACTCGTGGCCAGATACCACTAACTGTGGTCAACGACGATGCTATTCTGAGCAGAAACGTGTGTAGCTTGCTGCTCATTGTTGTATTACTCTGATCAGAGACCCACACAGGATCCCATTACTGGTTCAATCACCGATGACATATTAGATGTCACACACAACGACTCCGATTCTGATTCTGAGCGCGACGTGTTCTATACTCCCAACACTTCCCCACGCACATCTATGGCTTCGTCAATTACGGCACCATTGAAGGCGCCAAGCCCAAGGATCCCATCAACCAAGACTCCTTCAACCCAAATGCAGGCCAGTACATCCACGTCCTCTCTGTCTTCGACATCTCTGGATGCACATTCCCTCTTCTCTCTCTCGACCTCTGACTCTACACGAATGACAACACCTGTCCAATCAGACTCGGGTCATCGTGTCAATCATGCGAAATTCCATCCGCAGCCACCACAGAATGCACATGGTTACGTTGATCGAGAATGGGCAAAAGACGTCAGGTGGCTTGTGCCATCTGATTCGACAAAACCTAATACAAGATCGACAACCACCCCAGCACCACGGCGGCGAGATACCAGACCTGAAGCTACCCAAATGACCCGCACCAAGCCAAACACCCCGATGTCCAAGTCAATATCCAAAACCACACCTAGCATCATGAGCAGTATGACTGCCCTCCTTGAAGAAGACGAACTTCAAGAGTTTCCACAAGTTCACAACCCACGGAGTAGCGTCCTAATCTCCAGGCCAAGACCAAGGTACGGAGCGCCCAGAAACCGTATGACGTCGTCGCCATCGCAAACGCCAACACCTACACCACCTCCAACTTTGACATATACCCCACCGTCCACATCTTCTTTACAAAAACAACAACAACCCTTACACCGCCGGCGCTCCCGTTCCCTGGGACATACCTCCGTTCCGTCCCACCTATCCCATACATCTACGTCCTCATCACATCCCTCAACATCCACATTGTCCCCAAAAACATACACAAGCAAATATGCCTCCTCGTCTGCGGACCCATACGACCCTTCATCAAACTCCCTTCCCACCTTCACTACAGGGGACCTCCCATCGCACGGTACGCGTGGATACACGTCTCTCGTCCTCCCTCGCGCACCGGTCCCGTTTGCGCAAGCTCCACAACGTCCGCGCGGGTTCTTGGGGAAAGACGCGGGGTTTTTCACGGGCGGAGGTAGCGGAATAGGTGCGGAAGGAAAAGTGGACCTGACGAAGAGTGGGGTGGCGCAGACGACCATGGCGAGTGTGGAGGTCGTTCATGGTCTTAGTGGGGGTGGTGGTGGGGGGACGGGGAACCCAGGAAGGAAGATCATGGGCTTGTTTAGAAGAGTATCGGGATCTTCGGGGTCTTCACGATCGGACTCAGGGCCTTCGTCTGCATTTGGGGCCAAGGGCAAGGATGTGAATCGGAGTCCTGGGCCTAGAGATGATGACACCCCGGCTTCTGGGAACGGACATAGGATCGGAACAAGCGGGCATGTGGATCTTCCCCTAGGGTTTACCAGCTATAGGAAACCTCCAAGCTATGTCCCCGGTGGGAGTGTGTTGGTGCAGGTCTGGGGTGTTGCCGTGGATGGAGTTGATGGGCGATTGGTGTTTGGTGGGGGTGGTGATAAATCGATTACAACGCCCAAAAGAAGCCCTACGAGGAGCCCAGATACGTTCCTGCCAGAGTCTCCTCCAGTGACACCAAAGAGGAGTGTCAGTTTACGGTCCACTTTAGGAAGGTTCAGCGGAGGGAGACAAAATTCTTCGCCATCTTCTACTAGCGGAGGGAATTCACCAAGGGGTGCATCAACACCTCCCAGTGCCGGTGTTTCGTCCAACACCCCGGCTGCGGGAGTTGGTTATATCCCCGGTCGGAGCTTCATTGGTAGGGTATTAGAGTGCGGGTGGGAGGTGGAGGAGGAGATGGGGAAAAGAGGGGATTGGGTAGTTGGGCTATTGGATCCAAAAAAGGTGAGAGCCTTTATACTTCCACTCCTCGGTTCTTGGTGCCTTTTACGTTGTTGTTACAAGCACCTTGCACTGACTAGCTCGTCCTTCTAACCCCTATTTGAATCTATATATAACTCTCAAACTCACTACATTTCAGTGCGGCGCCCTCACAGAATTCATAGTCGTGGATCGACATCGCGTGCACCGTGTTCCTCATCCAAGGATGGACAATGACGATATACCGCTGCTCACCCCTACCACAGCCCCATCGAATGATGGGAAGGATACACACGGCGTAGGTTACGCCAACGGCGGCACGGGGCCTAACTTGTCACCTGGCCCTTCATCCTCATCCTCAACGCCTTCTCCATCACGAAGTTCGAGCATGAGAGAAACTCGATACCAGAAGCCTTACATCCCAAGCCTAGATCTTCATTCCACGAAGCAGCACCGCCCATCACCCAATTCGATGCACCCCCTTACATTAGAAGAGCTGTCTCTTCTCCCGATATGTGGAATTCCTGCGTACCGTGCCATGAGGACGTTTGCATTTGCGTTTTCGAGTATAAGGGACGCTGGGGCTGAAGGAGGGTTGGATTTTGGGAGCGTGGATGGAAGTGTGCCTGGGTCCGGCATGGGGAGTGGGAGTATAGGAAGGGGCAAGGGCAAAGAGAAGGACGGACGCAAAGATCATCAGCGAGATGGGAGGAGAAGGCGGGCACTGGTATTAAGGGGCCATGATGGGGCCGGGGCGATGGCGGTTCAAATGCTTGTTAGGAGAGGGTGGAGAGTTTGTGTACATGTGCCTTATAGTTGTTTGCAGTACGAAGGGGAAGGGATGGAGGATGAAGGGCCGGGCGAAGGGAAGGAACAGTATTGTATGCGGATGGTGGAGGAAAGGATACGAAAGTGGGGAGGGGAGGAGGTTATATTTGATGATGGAGAGGAGACGGATAGAGACGAAGGGAGGGGGGCGGCTGTAAGGGTCATCGAGAGGTTGTATGAGGATGGGGACGTGTTCGACGCGGTACTGGATACCGTTGGTGGGAAGGAGATATGGGATATTTCAGAGAGATTGCTGAAGTTATCAGGCAAGAAGGCGGGGGAAAAGACCAAAACGAACGAAGTCAAACAATTCACGACGCTTGTTGGAGACTTCCCCGGTCGCGCGATACCGAGCGCAGGAGATAACTTCAAAGCGGGGCTTAGGTCCCTCAACTTTGGCGTGGCAGTGAAAGGTGACGGCAAGAAGCTGGAAGGAGGGAAAGTGGGATATGCTTGGGTGAGCGTGGCACAGGATGTGGATTGGGAGGGAGAAGACATCAGGGAGAGCCTTGGTGCTGTTTTAAGGATGGCACTAGATGACGGCGTGCGGCCCTGGGTCGGATCGAGACAAGGCAGAGTTATGCCTTTTGAGGGGGCTCCTGAGGTATTTATCAAAGGGGGGAGAGGTGTGCTTGCGGATGGAGGCACCGTGGTAGTTAAGGTTGTTGGGTGAACTAAAAGCTAACGATAACAACGGACAGACTTGTACTTCTTTCATCTCTTCAGGGTCTCCACGCATTAAGATTTATATCTCGCTGTGGACTGTTGTACGAAACCAAAAACGCTTAGAACTAATACACAAATGACGTTACCTCTACATTGTACACTTATAGATAAATTAGTTGAATGGAAGGGCGTGAGTGCAGTGAAGAGTG
>CEMJ01390490.1:3081-16550 GCA_900068955.1 Clitocybe nebularis | reverse complement strand
TTAGGCAAATCTGGACGTGGGTTCAAAATGCGGCCGATCACAAAAATATAGCCTAAAGATTTAGCTTATAGTATTTTATAGGAGGCCGTGGACGAAGTTAAAATCACTATATGTTTGTATGCGAATCCTTTCTGTGGGAACGCTGGTGTATGTCCACGCCACTTCTCTAAAGCATTGTCATTGAAATTACTCACCCAGACTTACCCCGATCGAGATGTCCCTCCCCTTTTCAAATGACTGTTCGGTCCAGCCATTTACACGGGGTTGCCTTGCCATTTCCAAGTTTCAAAGTGCTGTGTGCGTGGTTTTACTGATCGCGGTACAATCCGTGCTCTTGATGCGAGGCAAGTAATTTTACCGCTCGTATCATGTTATGTGTCTCAGACATTTCTATTTCCAGTCGAGGCACTCTACCAAGAAAATACACCGCTCTGTCGTTTTCTGCGCACATTATACCTGGGTGAAGCCACCATAGGAGTGGGACTGTGTATCTATGTCTCAATATCTGAAGCCCAATGTGGACCACATTGCCCGAAAAACCCCGAGCGCACGGGGCTCACCTACGTTCTCTTGTGGGGTTTCCTGTCTAAATTTATATGCTGGGACTTTTTTCTGACGAATTTTCTTTCCCAGTCTATTTCCAATGCTCTTCGAATTAATCCTATTCGTGCTTACTATGGTAAAGTTCTACAAGGCAGTGCGTGATGGCTGGGGTCGTTAGCCACTTATTTTTAGGTTTTTGCAAGATGGAATTTGGGCATTTGTTCTACCGTTTGGTTAGCTGCATGATTTGACAGAACCTACCTCCCGTCTGATGCCCCTATTCCAGTGTTTCTGATGATCAACGTTGCATGTGAGGCTTTACTCTCAGGACCTATCTCATCAGTCATGCTCCCGTGTGTCGTTTCAGGTTATATGCTGTTGAAACTAAATGTAACTATTATTACAGATGGCTTCTGGCTATTCTTGAGTTTACGGTTCGTGCCCTTTTCGGTAGAATGTCTTGTAAGATTTGGCTGACACATAGTACTTTCTGTTGCAGGGATGTCGGCTGATTTCAAATATGGGCCATCTCCTGAGAGGTAGCAGAGCACGCGGTCCATTGACATACCCTGGGCAGATTGACGCGGAACTGCTACCACATCAGCGCACTGGAACACCTAGTCCGTGTTTTCGGCCTCTGTGTTGGGTATTTGTTGCTGATTTCGAGCGGCTATTGCAGCATTCGAGTCAACGCAAATGTCGCTACTTAATGTGTAGGTGTCGAAATCTTGAGATCAGATGGCTGGGTGATAGTGTAACATTAGACGTGTCGCGCAGTTTAAGACTAGCGAGTATACCACTGTGACACGAATTGTATTTATGTTTGTGACAGGAAATCCTAAATGTCTCAATAGAAACAACTCGGAGTGGGGCTTTGTACTACACTGGTTGGAGAAGGCCGTTGCGGACGCGGCAAGGCTGGGTTCATCAGCGTAGGGCATATGTGTTGTATCCCACTACGTCGACAACAACGGGGCGTCCAAACCGTGTACCTGTAGAGACATCTTCAACCCGATGAATTACTTCATCCTCCCCTTTCTGACTCTTTGATGGAAACGAAAAGGATTTCGCAGTCTAGAGAAAACTTGCATATAGTCAAGTTGTGAGGAAAACCGAATGTAGGCAGCCATAGATGGGTACTGGGTCCACTCCAGCCATTGAATAACTCAAAACCTGTGGTAGATTTCACGACGGATAATAGATGGGAATCCTTGCACCTTTGAAGTCAATCTAGAGGTTGGGTCGCATATTGGATGGGAGCTGATGGGAGATGTGTTGAAGACTGAATTGATTCGTAAGAATTTGATCGGGGATTGAACATTGAATAATTAAGTCGAGTGGGTGATGACACTGGAAATAAACAATGTCCAACTTTCTCAGGGGAAGAGAGATCGAGCACGTGCGGGTCTTGTCTTATCTCCACTTATATTTGCATCACTTTCCCATCTCGTCTACTTGTTCTATGTAATATTTGGAGAGGTGCCATTATATTTCTAGATATTTCTATCGATGAACTTTCGGCAGTTAAGACAAATAAAGATATGTTGGCGAGTGGATGATGATAAGTATATACAAGATGTGGAGATGGACAAAAAAGGTACGCGAAAAGCCCGGAAAACAAGAGAAAGTGGAAATATCGAGATGTATACAGATTGGGAGCCAAATGTCATTTTCAGTGTACGTCTGCCCGTCGCTTCATTTCATACAAGTGCAATGGGGTGTTTTCTAAGACCACCGTTTCTGCCCCATGACGATGTTGTAGCGGGAGGTGGGCGTGACTTGCTGGGTAAAATCGAATCGGATACAGGCTTGTCCTTGAAGCTCAAAAGGTCATACAATGATGCAATTTGATCACCCTTAAAAATGCACAACAAGGTTAGGGTGATGCAGTGAACAGAGTCATTTTCTGCGAACCTTCTGCTCCAAGGTATCGACCACCTCTCGGAGGTGTTGAGCAAGCAAGTTCCGTTTGCGTACGTCGGAGACAGCATCCATATCCTTGTATTGATCCGCCAATTCGACATATATGCTTCAGGGTGTGATGAGGACTGGGTCGAATCCAGGCAAACAAAAAAAACTAACCTTTTGTAATGAGTGAAGTCATCCTCTAGCTCCCTAATGACCCTGGCTACCACTGTCTGTGGAGGAAGACCCTCTCGTTGAGCTCGTTGTCTCAAGGCACGGGGTTCCTCGGAAAAGGCAACGTGTTCACGTTGCTTTCCCTTGTGATCCTTTACGTCGTGATCGTGGTCATGTCCCTCTGAGCCTTCTGCAAACCCCTCATCCTCCTCCTGGTTCTCACCGTCGTGTGGATCGTGTTCTGCCTTTCTAAAGCGTAATGGCATCCAAGACGAGGTGTCCGGTCGACGGCGGCGACGGCACATTGTACATGTTTTTACATTGTGCTCAGGTGCAGAGAAAAAGAGACGCTCGAGGTGCGTTCCACGAATCTGGGGGAAGGGCGTCTCTTCGATGGCAGGGCCATGATGCTTGGGGAGGCGAGCATTGCGACTCGATGCTTGACCTGGAGTTGGAGCTGGAGGCCGAGACGAAGACGCTTGTTGATAATGATGATTACGTGGGGCTTCCTGCTGAGTGTGGAATGACTGGTTATGATGAGGTGCTGGGGATATCGCGCGTTCACTATTGTGACAGTCTTCATGATCGGAAACTTCCTCAATGGTCGACCGTCTCATCCTTCGTGTCACGGGAGATGGGGACCGAGAAGGAGCCGGAGAAACGGACTGCAGTTGCGATAACCCAGACCTCTCGTAACGCCTTTCCGCAACCTCTGCCGAGATGCGTTCAAACTCTTCCGCATTAGTCAACGGATTTGATGTCGAGTTGACTGCTTCAAGTGTGCCGTATTCGGCACGATCTGTCCGCATTGTCTGATTCGCCATGTTGCTTCGTGAAGATCCAAGGATTGATACTGGATCAAATGGCTCAGGATCTTCATCATCTTCGTCGTCTGTCTCGTCGTCCTCTTCCTCGTCTTCATGGAACCGGCTTTGGTCAACATCAGCTTCGGTTTCTAGTTGGTCGACTTCATCGTCCATATCCATGTCTTCGGACATGGCGACATCGGCGGGTGAGTGCACCACTGACGCTTCTCTCATTGATCTTCTCTCCTTCAGCCCCTCCTCCACTACTCCCCTCAACACCTCAACTTCACCGGCCAACCTCTCGACTTCCTCTTTGAGCCTATCTATGTCAGCGCTTTTTTGTTTCAAGGCCCGGGAATCGGATTCGCGGAGTGTACGCAGTTCCGTCAAGAGTTCCTGATGGGATGATAGCTCCGACGTCAGACGTGTCAAGTGAGTCCGTAGTGTAGCGATCAGAGCTTCTAAGGCTAAAGAGGCAGATAGCAGTGATCAGGCGAAAATAAGTTGCGGCGGCGAAAAAAACCCAAACCTTTCTTCTCTTCTACAGCTTCTCGATACCTATCGTTCAGGAGTTCAGCGTTGACACTGACGTCCCTCGCTTTTGCCTTTCCCTTGCTTTTTCTTGAGCCTGCGACCATGCTCGCATCCCGCTGTTGTTGAACAATCACTTCTTCTCTTTCCATCACGCGGGTCCGCTCCCTAGCGACGTCTCGTTTACACACTTCAAGTTCCAGCTCAAGCTCCCTGACCCTTCTTCGAGAGATTCCATTCTCCTCTTCGAGTTGTAGTAATTTAGTTTGTACAGCGCTCAGAGTTTGAACCAATCGTGCTTTGATATCCTTAGAACAACACCGAGGGGATGAGTAATAGGGTACATACCTTCGCTCTCCCGTGGTCCTGCACCGGCGCGGTAAGGATAATATTCTGACCCCATTTTGGCTGGTGACTCGACAGCGCTTGTCAAACCCGTCACATCAGGTAGATAGACCTTGCCTCCGGGAGTCCGCTTCATAGCAGACGCTTTCCTAGGTGTCGGCTGCCGTATCGAAGCAGATGTGTCAAATGGATTTCTGTCACCAACAGGTGCAGAAGCTGGGCGAGAGCTCTCTGCATGCTCTTGGCGTTCTGCTTCAAGCTCACGGGTGATCCCCCGTGCCATCTTTGTGAATTTTGAGCCAGTAGTAGAGGGCGTTGGGGGTTGGAGCCGAACCTGTGGGTGTTGAGGGGTGGCAGACGATGGATGGGATGGAAATATATTGGTACGTCTCGCAGGCCTGGGAGTGGGCATGTTGTACGACGCATTGGGATTATTTGGTAAAGGGCTGTGACGAGCAAGAGGAGACGCAGGCTGCGTCCGAGGTTCGGATCTGTTAGATTGTGCACTACGGGGCCGTTTGGGGGAGAAAGATACACGCCGAAGTGCATCAGATAGTTTTGGACGGGACGAGGGATTATGATGATCGGAGTCGGATGCTGAGGATGAGCTGGAGGAATGTAGAGGAGAATGAAGGTCTGCTGGCTGAGATCCCAAGGCGGGGGCATACCCTGATCGCAAAATGCGGTCAAGCTCAGCGGTACTATCGACAACTAGAGGGTCGAATGTCACGCTGCCAACACCCTGGCAACTGTGTTAACTAAACCGGCAGATATACGTGTCTCAATGTCCACTTACTGTATACTTCGATCTTGATGGTTCGACATCGAATACGCTAAGTTTACTATCGACGCCCTCTATCATATCATGAAGAGGGCGGTCGGGGTCGTATTCGGCACCACTCAGACTGATATCACGCCGTCCGCCTCTTCCTCCGCCCAACCCTGCATTCAACGTTAAAGCGCTTGCATGATGAGCCGCCGTAGACATGGTCTCTCCTGCGTATGGATTAATACCCTCTTCGTCATCATCTACTGTGCGGTATGACCATGGGTGTATCTGGCTATGCGTATCGCCGTCAAAATGATCCCTAGACTGGTGCTCGAATGATGCAAAATCCGGAAACGTAGTAGGCCCTGAGTTATGTCTCGGATATTCTATGCTGTTATCATTGAACTCGTCATTGTCGCTGACGGACGAGAGGCGAAAAGAGATATCTGTATGTTGTAGGTTGTTCTCTAGCTGGATTCTGTTGTGTTCGACCTCGTCGCCGTGAATACTGATGTCGAGGACAGACCCTTTGGTATGTCTTTTCATCGTTCTCGCCTTGAATTCTTTTCTCGGTATCGCGGTGAGAGAAAAGAAAAAAAGGCAGATGGTGGCAGAAACCAGATTCCTGCCAGCGCCTAGTCAGACTTCAACAATGCGCGGAAGGTCACGTGTACCGCGCCTAACCCTGGATTAGGGTTCCCATTTTTCGTTTCCTGCATCACGTTTACGCCGATGTATGAAATTTTGTAATGGACGATAGACCACACAAGGCCCATCGGCCAGCACAATCTGGGGCAAAAGCGGAGAAAAAGGATAAGGGAAAGGGAAAGGAAAAGCAGAAAGGGTTCAATGAGAAGGTGAGAGCCGATATTCGTGCAATCTTTCAATTTATGTACAATCCATTAGGCGTTTGCTCCGAAATCTGGTCGTCGAGCGGACCGCCAGGGGAGACGCAACGTTGAGCGTGACCAAACCCGCCTTCATGTTCCCCTTGTAAATAGGACACCCGATGATGAGCCACCTCCCGTGATTGTGGCCGTTGTTGGACCACCTGGAGTCGGTAAAACAACTCTGCTCAAAAGTCTTGTACGGCGGTACACCAAACAAACTCTGAACGATGTCAAGGGCCCTGTCACAGTTGTAAGCGGCAAGAAACGTCGCTTGACATTCATAGAATGCAATAACGACTTGAACAGTATGGTCGACATTGGAAAAATTGCCGACCTGATCCTACTCATGGTCGATGGGTCATTTGGCTTTGAAATGGTGTGTGAACTTGTTCTTAATGGAAATCTGTACATTTATTCCTACTTCTTAAGGAAACTTTCGAATTCCTCAACATCCTCCAATCGCATGGTTTCCCAAAAGTAATAGGCATACTTACGCATCTCGACTTAATCAAAAAGGCCGCCACCCTCCGCACTACCAAAAAAGCCCTCAAGAAGCGATTCTGGACCGAAATCTATCAAGGGGCTAAACTCTTTTACCTCTCCGGCGTCATCAATGGCCGCTACCCCGATACAGAAATCATGAACCTTTCCCGCTTCATCTCCGTAATGAAATTTCGCCCTCTCATCTTCCGCAATACCCACTCTTACCTCCTCGCTGACCGACTCGAAGACTTGACGCCTCGTGAGCTAGTACGAACCTCGAAAGGCAAATGTGATCGCACTGTCACGGTTTATGGCTACGTTCATGGTACCAATCTACGCATGGGCACGAAGGTCCACATCCCGGGTGTGGGGGATCTCGACATGAAAAGCGTCACGCTGTTGGGCGATCCGTGTCCAATGCCTGACGCTGATTCAGAAAAACGGAGAAAGCTGAGTGAGAAGAAGAAACTGCTCATACATGCTCCGATGAGCGATGTTGGGGGTGTTATGTACGACAAGGATGCAGTCTGGGTGAATGTTCCTGGGAGTTTCACTCGCGGAAATGAAGATGGTGAGTGCTTTCATCCTCTGATTTTACCCCCACACATTCTGATGTCTCACCTACCAGTTCCGCAAGGAGAGGGAGAGCAGATGGTTATGGACCTTCAAGATGTCGGGTCCACTCTCGAGGATGCTGTCGCGAAGAGCCAGATCCGTCTTTTCGGGACCTCTTCCAAAAACCTTACAGCGGATCCGTTATCCGGTATGGATATTGATATGGACGGCCTTGATGACGACAGCGACGACGACGAAGGTGGAGACGGATCTGAAGAAGAGGAAAACTCTGGAATTGAATCAGACAGTGGCGATGATGACGGAGATGAAGACGATGGTGAGCGATCGCAAGACCCCCGGAATACGGGTCGGTTGAGTCATAGGAATATTGTTCGCTCTATCCCCTCTTCAAGCAAAAAACAACGCACAGAAATTGAATACGCAGAAAGCGACTCGGAGCTCGGAGACGATGACGCCATTGATTTTGGTGGCAAGAGAATAAAGCTTGGGGATGATGATGCCGATCATGATATACCGAGTGACAATGAGGACGAAGAGGATATTGAGGAGGAAGATGAGACAATACCGAAATGGAAACAAAACCTCGCAGAACGAGCCCAAATGTCTCTATCATCATCTCATAAAGCACGCCGGAAGGATTGGACGAAGCTTATATACTCAACAACCCTGAGTCCAGAGGAATTATTCCAGGGCGGAGATCAACAACAGAAAGAGTCCCTGGATGATGGAATGGACGAAGATGACTTCTTTCAGATAAAGACAAAAGCGAATGCAGGGGGACAAGACGTATTGGATAAGAGCAAGGAGGAGTTGAGCATGGATGAGCTGAAGAAGTGGGAAGACGAAGAGATGTTGGAGTCAATAAGGGATCTTTTCATCACGGGTGGCGATGGTGGTATACCTGCGGAAGGCGAGATGGGAGCTGAGGGGGCTGAGGATGCCCACGATGACATGGATGGCGAAAGCGGCTCTGATGATGACGTTGAGGACGCGACACCAACTACTACCGACCCCGAGTCCTCTCGTGCAGCTGCTCTTGCTGCAAAAAAAGAAATTCTAAAAAAGAAATTCGATGAGCAATACGATGATCCCGAATCCTCCAAGCTCGATTTCTATGAGGAAAAAAAGGACGAGATGGCAAGGCAACTTGCACTCAATCGTGCCGAGTTCGAGGGTATCGACGCGGAATCTCGGGCTCTCGTAGAAGGCTTCCGTCCTGGCCACTATGTGCGAATAGAGCTCGCGGATGTGCCTTGTGAGATGATCGAGAATTTCGACCCCACCTACCCTATTGTCGTCGGCGGACTCCTTCCAGCCGAGGAACGATTTGGATACGTCCAGGTACGCATCAAGCGGCATAGATGGTACACAAGGACGCTGAAGAACAACGACCCTCTTGTCTTCTCATTGGGCTGGCGGAGATTCCAAAGTGTACCCATCTATTCTCTGGACGATCACTCGATCCGCATGCGCATGCTCAAGTACACCCCTGAACATATGCATTGTTACGCAACCTTTTATGGCCCCGTGTCTCTTCCCAACACGGGCTTTTGCGCTTTCAACTCTCTGTCGGGGGAAACTCCTGGTTTCCGGGTCAGCGCAACCGGTGTGGTTTTAGATATCGACCGTTCAGTGAAAATCGTCAAGAAGATTAAACTGACCGGGGTGCCGTACAAGATCTTCAAGAACACAGCGTTTATCAAGGAGATGTTCACGAGTGCTCTGGAGGTTGCGAAATTCGAGGGAGCAAATATCAGAACCGTGTCTGGAATAAGAGGGCAGGTGAAGAAGGCGATGCCTAAGCCTGACGGTGCATTTAGGGCCACCTTTGAAGACAAGATTTTGAAAAGCGGTACGTTCCATAACCTCGCGATATCCTGTCTCCTTTTAAATATGATATGCAATCATAGACATCGTCTTCTTGAGGGCATGGTATTCTGTTCAGCCACGAAAATTCTACAACCCTGTCACATCTCTTCTTCTATCCGATAAAGCCCATTGGACCGGAATGCGGCTTACAGGCCAAGTCCGGCGAGAAGAGGGCATCAAAACGCCTCTCAATGTGAACTCGACCTATAAACGCATCGAGCGGCCTCCCAGACGGTTCAACCCTCTCATAGTCCCAAAGAAACTCCAAGCATCGCTCCCTTATGCCTCCAAACCCAAGCTCATGGTGGCGCAGCGGGAACAGACATACCTTCAGAAGCGCGCAGTGGTGATGGAGCCCGAGGAGAAAAAAGCGGTTGCATTATTGCAGCAGATCCGTGCGTTGCGTAAGGACCAGGTTGTGAGGAGGAAAGAGAAGAAGGATGAGAAGAAGGCTGTGCGTCAGAAGAAGCTTGAGAAGGAAGAGGCGCTGAAGAGCGACAAGGAGAAGGAGAGGCGGAAGGACTATATGAGAGTTGCTGGTCAGAAGAGTAAACGAGAAGCGGATCTGGAAGAGGGGCGGGGGCGGAGTAAACGAAGGAAGACTTGAGAGTGGTCGCCTCTTGACGTCCACCTGGGGCCATGCGTAACACCACTTCACGAAACCGTCTCTTATGTACACAGAAAATCTCAAAAAGATTTAGTAAAAACTCACAACTAGGGCCACCTAGAGCCTGACCTGGGTCGCTGAAGAGTCATTTGTTCGTGATGCAGTAGCAAGTCTCAAGTCATTCGCATATTCGGATTTCAGTTAGCGCAAGCCCGACCAACCAAAAAGAAGAGACGGTCATGTTATGTGGGACCATACAAAGAATGTACAGAGCACATCGTGACAGCGCACATTATAGTTAGATAAGTTGTGTATAGCAATTTTTTTTAAGGCTCATGAACATTTCAAGGGGGCAAAGACATCAAATGAGACGAGTTGATTAGATGGGGACGCTCGAAAGATCGAATGCGGTCTTGAGGAAGGCTTCAATTTCTTTCTTGTGTTGGGCCTAAACGTAGAAATCCTCATTTTAGCACGTGAGCTTGACACCGAAAACATGAGCTTTACCTTGCTTCCAGTAGCTACAGAGCTGGTGGGGCCGCGACCAGCATAATATGGGTATTTACCCTTATGGTGTACGGTTTCTCTAGCGGCAGTGAAGATGCGCGGTCCGACATAGCTCCATGCACCGTTGTTGAGGGGTTCCTCCTGTTGACCAATTGTTTGTTAAGATCAACTTACCTTAAGCAGATATATGACGCACCTGACACCAGAGAAGGTCAGCATTGGGATACTGATCGAGATGAGGTGTAAGCTATAATGGGTGTAAGCATTCCAAGTAGCATAACCCTTAAACGATCAGAACGTACGAGGTCATAGGGGAAGGGCGATATCTGTTCGATCCTGCTGATGGCTACATCCTTGATACCCTTCTCCTCACGCTCTTGAAGCAGGGCGTGATACACTTGACCTATAAGAGCGAAAATGGTCAGTTGGAGCGAGTAATATGTAGAGCTCAACAGACCTGTGCAGAGGATATGTCGCTTAATTTCTTCAGGTGCAACGAGGGTTTCCGAGTGCGATTCAGGGAGGTATCGCTGGAAGTGGGTATCGCCCATCATCTCCGACAGGTCAGAACGGGCCTTGGGGTGACGCAGAAGGCTCTTGGAGAAGAAGACAACGAGCTGGAAACAGTAGTTTAGACATCATGATGTGAGGGCAATCGGGTGATGGAGCTTACGGGCTTGCGGAAATCACGGTGGTTCTGGCGACGGAGGACGTGGAACTAGATAGGTAAAAAGTCAGCGGTCACCGTTCGTAAGAATGGATACTTTTCGACATACGTAGTTAGCAGGCGTTCTGTGTAGATATCGTTGAGAAGAGCAAATACTCCGAGAATAGAGGATCGGCTTACGTTGGGTAGACAACTTGCATATTACAATCTTGATGTTGACGTTCAACTTTCTCGGGTGTCGGGAAGACGTTGGGGTGATCATCACACAACTGCAAGAACCTTTCGATTCTCCCGCTTGAGTGTTCCGGTCCTTGCCCATCATAACCGTGAGGCAGACTCATCACTAAGCCGGTACGCTGGAGCCATTTTCTCTCGCCGGCAGCAATGAACTGATCGATGATGCACTGCGCATTGTTAGCAAAATCACCGAACTGGGCTTCCCACATGGTGAAGGAATCAGGTGAAACGAGGGAGTATCCGAGCTCGAATCCGAGTGTTCCGTATTCCGAGAGAGATGAATTGCAGATGACGAAACGCGCCTGGTTAGAACCGAGGTCGTTCAAGGGGACGAACTGCTGCTCATTCACTTGATCGTGGATAATAGCATGACGTTGGGAGAAAGTACCACGTTCCACATCTTGACCCGACACGCGGACGTGGATCTTTTCAAGAGCGAGTGAGCCGAATGCCAGAGCCTCAGCAGTGGACCAATCAATACCCTTACCCTCCTCGACAGCCTTTCCACGAGTGGAAAGGATACGTGCAAGGTTGCGGTGAGGGGTGAAACCGGCGGGGTAGCTGGAAATGGCTTTGCCGATACGCTGAAGGGTAGCTTCGTCGGAACCAGTGGCACGAGTAGGGAGAGTCTGATCAGCAAGTTGCTTAGGAGAGGGGAACCCTTGCCATGAGGCAGAGAGCCACTCCTTGCTGGTCGGAATGTAATCCTTTGCTGCCGCTGCGGCCTTCTCAAGCATGCCCCATACCCATTTCTTATGTTCCTCGATATCCTTCTCGGTGAATGTGCCACGTCCAACCAGGAATTTCGTGTACTGCGTGAGCGGGGTAGGCTGGTTTTTAATGGCTTCATACATCCGAGGTTGCGTGAAACTGGGCTGGTCGGTCTCGTTGTGTCCATGACGGCGGTAGCAGACAATATCGATGACAACATCCTTCTTGTACTTGGCGCGGTAGTCGGCAGCGAGTTGGCAAACAAAATTGACGGCCTCGACGTTGTCACCGTTGACGTGAAAGATGGGTGAGTCGATGGATTTGGCGATGTCGGACGGGTAAGGAGTCGAGCGGGAGAAACGAGGGTCAGTGGTGAAACCGATCTGGTTATTGACAATAAGGTGAATTGTGCCTCCGGTACCATAGCTGGGCAGATTATGGAAGCCCATGGTTTCGTAAACTATTCCTTGACCTGCGAATGCCGCGTCTCCATGAAGGAGAACGCCCATAGCCGTATTATGTGTAGATTCGTCTTGTTCAAAATGTTGGATTGCACGAGTCTTTCCGAGGACCACAGGGTCCTCTGCTTCTAGATGAGATGGGTTGGCAACGAGAGATAGAGAGACTTTCTTTCCGGATGGGGTGGGCCGAACATAGTTGGCACCGAGATGGTATTTCACATCACCAGCTGGCCAGCCATCTGCCGAGTCACCAGAGAATTCATTGAGGATGGCTTCTATAGGTTTCCGAATGACATTTCCAAGAACATTGAGTCGCCCTCGATGGGGCATGCCGATTGTGACGTGTTTCACACCATGATCAACAGAACGGTCGATGAGGGCTTTCATACCAGGTATGAGGGCCTCACAACCCTCGAGACCGAAACGTTTCTCGTTGGGGTACTTTCCGGCAATGAACTTCTCGAAGGACTCAGACCAAATGAGCCGATCAAGGATCATACGTTTTTCGTCTACAGTATAATTCCATGGTTTGGGAACTTCAACGCGTTCCCGGATCCAGTCACATTGCTCCTTATCAGGGATATGAATGTATTGAATACCCACAGCTCCACCTGGAAGAACGTTTGCACATTGGGTTGAACTTTAAACACGATAGGCTTACAATAGATTCGTCTGCACAACGCAATTATTTCACGAAGCTTCATGGTTTTGCGGTCTTCAGTGGCGAAATGGGGTAAAATACCCGGGCCCAGACTGATATCCTTCTCAAGGTCGCGCTCTGTGAACCCATAACGACTGAGCTCGAGTTCCGGCGGTTTGACGTCAGCAAGATCAGCGTCGAGGATTCCGAGGGGATCCAATTCTGCCAGATGATGGCCGCGCACTTGGTATGCACGAACTAGGAGTTGAACCTAAAATGAGCAATTCAGTATGACATCATTGGGGGGAACAAGCGACCTACCTTCAAATGATCATCAAGTTCAGCACCCCCAGCAACGTGGAGCGCGGGGGCCCCGTCGGATGGGTTTGGCAAGTGCCTGGGAGGTGGTTGGAACGCCTGTGGGCTAGAGAGACCCTTGTCGAGACCCGAAAAGTAGACGTCCCAGGAAACGTGCACTGATTTAGGATCCTGCCTCCAGTGACGGTACATTTCCTCTGCATAGTATGCGTTGGTTCCGTTCGCGAAGGGATCATTAGATGAGGGAGGTTGGGCCGTTGCGAGGTGACGGTGCGTGGCCAACAATGAAGCAATTGGCCTTGCTGTCCTCGCCGCACCTGGCAGACGCCTCAGGACTTGCCTCGACAACATTGTAGTTCAGCGGGGGGGCCGGGAATGATGGGACCCCTGGTCGTGGTGGTAAGGAAGAGAGAGAGAAGTTGTTGTCACA
>CEMJ01390485.1:12785-24377 GCA_900068955.1 Clitocybe nebularis | reverse complement strand
ATGACTTTATCATGACTTATTTGACTAACTGTTTTTACTGAGGGTCACGGATAATGCTCGATAACGAAATCCAGGGGTACGCACTAGCCATCTCGTCTTCGCTTCCGCTCGAAACCATTCCCCGATAATCCTCGTGTCGGTTATCTCTTATGAGGGGGCCCGTGTAAAATGTTCGTGCTGACTTGGGTTAACAAACACCTACGGGGGGTGAGCTTCTCTGCTTCTTTTCTCTGCTTCGTCTCTTCTTATCAACAAGGGACGATTCGACTGAGATGATTTAGACTGCTCACGCTGTCAAACGTTGTACTCTTAGAAGCGTGAGGGGGGCCATGCCGTCCCGTAATGAAATCCGCTTCCGCCGGCGCCAACATAGAATAGTTCTTCGACGGCAAAGGTGAATCCCCCTCAGTTTGGGCAGAGATATTGTTGGCTTTTGGGAGTTCTGATTTGTAACATCGTCCCCGTCGTATCGCTTGGCGCACTACCTTTTTGTCGATCTATTCCTTATACCCGGGCTCGAATTCTGAATACCGCTCCGGGAAAAGGTTTTATGGTGTTCTGGAATCGAGTGGTGGCTTGAAAGATCGTACGTCATGTATGTTATCTCTGCAATCAGTGTTCCGTTACTGATCTGGGCACAAGGGAGATGATGTACGCTACAGGCCTAGGCCTAGGCTGCGGTGCCTCCAATGGGCGACCCTTGCGACACATGGACCCACCCTCTCCAAAGCGTCTCGGCTGTCAAATAACGACTTTATGTAAATCATCGTCAGTCGATATGACTGTCTATTACTCACCTTTTGACTTTGTTACGTTCCTCAAAAGTCCGAATCCTGTATGCACAGCTTACGGGTAGCCGTATAAGTCGGGGTCGGTTGGTATTTGGAGAAAAATCTCTCTTCCTCGAAAGACATACGAAGACTCTTTCGTCCTATGTTATTATCCAAGAAATAAGAGCGTCCCGCGGTCAACTCTTGATCAAGGATTCTGGGACCCTTGATCTTATCATGATCATTCAATGAATCATTATCAATTCAACCCATCATTTCGGCCAATTCCGGCATTCATTCCGTGTGATCTCTCCGCTCTCAAATGAACCATCACCTTCGCCGTCTATAACCATCTCTCGATCCTTATGCCTATCACATACAACACTCGGAGTCTGCTATTTTCTAGCTGTCGCTATCGATACTAATTCTACAGCTTTTATCAGTCCGGCCGTCTTCTAATCGACGCCAGCACAGCATTCTGGCAAACATTAACCGCAGAGCCTCGTGTCTTTTGAGATTCCGCATTGCCGTTTATCAGTTCCACCTACTGACTGGGCCTTGCACCGACTATTGTCCTCTTGATCTCTCATGTCTGCTACCGACAGTCTCCCAAATTGGCTCCAGTATGGAGGATGGTATCGCAACGTTGACGATGTAAACGTGCCGTGGGTAAATAGTCCCCCATGGAAAACTAGAGACGATCCTTCGACTTGGATGTTGGTCAAAACATTTGAGCCACCAAGGCCCTCCCACATATCACCAATGGAACAGCCCGTGCCAGTACGGAAAAGGCGGATACTGTACGTCGTGAAACGGTGGATAGGTGGGCTCTTGTTTTATTTATTTATCAGCGCCACATAAGCTGATCCCTGGATAGTGGGCGCTAAGCACGACGAACCGACTCCTAATGAGTCGGCGGAAACTAGACCAATCAAGCCACTTCCACGGCAAGTTGAGCTCCGCGAATGGAAAGCGTGGGGCTATTACGCACATCCGATCATCAACGGCGTCGAAGTTTGCAATTACCGTCAGTCCCTCCCAAAATATACCCTCTGCCCATTGTTTGTTCTGATTTATTCTCCCTTCAGCGGCGGCGCGGCAACCTCCGTCGTCGGTTAACGTAGAGGCGCTCGTTGCAAGCCTCAAGAGCCCTAGAGGAACGCAGCACCCCGAGCTCTGGATACCCGGTATCGAGCACCCAGCCCTCCCCTCTCGCCCCTCACGGTGGCCCGAACCTGTAAAGGGAGAACCCCTCCCTTTTCCATGGGAGTGCCAGCTCAATCCTTTCCTCCAACACGTTCCGGTCGGCCCAACTCCTCTATGCTGGCATCTTGGTCTCCCCCTTGTAAACATTGGGGGGACTGGCGAACGAGTCATCCCTTTAACCACAGCAGATAAATCTCAACCGGCTACATGGCCACTCGTCACACACATGTATATTAACGGAATCGCGGAGGACTCTTTGCCGGTGTTTAGCTGGCCGATTATGGTGTATAACGCCAGAGGTGTCAAATGCGAGGATATCTTTGACGCCATATATAAAAACTTTCAAGAATATGTCACCCAAACTGAATATCAGTCATGGGAGGATATTCGCAAGGTCCCTGCTCGCGTGGCCTTCGAGGCTCGGTTAGGCCAAGTTCGCGACGAGAGACTACGTCGGATCGATTATTTAGGTACTCACCATATGTTTCGGGGTCTTGAACCCCACCCAAACCGTGAGGGATGGATGATGTTTGTTGGACTGGTTTGAGGTGGGCATTTTACTTTTTTTTTTTTTTACCTGGGTATTGGTCACATTTCCAACCTACTCCATTATCAACCATTTCTGGGTTTGCCATAAATCGTAGTAGAGCGTATGAATATGGACGTCTTTGCACAATAATACTATGAACATTGTTTCGGTATAGTACTGGTGGTTGAAATAACTAGGCCCACATTTCCCTGAATTTTTTCTCGAACTCCGATGTGACTCCCGCAACAATCTCGTATACTCTCCAATCAGTGTCCTTTACCCCCGTAGGGCGTTTGAAATCTATCACGTCACCCTCTCCGCCGTGGTTACTACCATCCTCGTGCTCAATACTCGCCGTATCGGACCAATACCCACTGTCAATATCCTCTCCTTCTCCCTGTGTCTGGCCGGAGCTAGAATGCCCTTTTGAAACCTTGACCAGTAATTGCTCAAGCGATGTCTTGACCGTTTTCAGCGTTAACGAAAAATCTTCCAACAAGTACCACACATCGCCCCTTCTAATTCCGTTAGCAGCGGCAAGCGTTTTCGGTTGCCCGTGTGTGTAAAAGTCAAGGAGATAGGCATTTAAAACAGGGCGTACATCCGCGGTTTTTCCACCTGCAACGCCATCGTGATCAGGAGTGATCAGATGACCTAAGGATGGTATAGCGTGCTCGTTCAGGTGCAAACCCTCTCGTGTTGTACGAGTAAGCTCCTGCACACTCTTGAACTCGTCTCCGTGTCCTGAATTGGCGACGAACGGCGAGCGTGTCACCACAGAAATCGCAGTCTCCTTGAGGTACGTCTTGAATGCAGATTCCAAACCAGCATCTTGACCAACGCCCACGTAATAGGTTCCGCTCATTGGGAGACGGGTGTCCTTACCTAATTCCAGATCGTATGCCGAAGCGTAGGTCCGCGCATACCCTGTAAAGACTTCCAGAATTTCCTGATCATGTTGGATCAAGGCTTTATTTGCAAAATTCGGGAGCGGTGGAAGGACGATGAGTGATGGATATTTCTTTGTGAGCGCTCCTAAGATAGACTCAGTAGCATACGCCCTTGGAATGTATTTGCGGCCGAATAAGTGTGCCATCATGATGACGAAGTCCCGTTGTGCAGAAACTGTATTTGGTTGCTTACAAATGGTGTGCAAGACGCCGCGACGGAGAAGAGCGACAAGGGCAAAATTGCTAGGCTCCGTATACTATAGTAATGATAAATTAATCAAGGCTTAATCAGTAGATATGCATATGAACGCACATATAAGTGGGCTGCGATGGCGAACAAATTCATGGGCCTTCCGTCTCTGTTCAGGAGGCAGCTGCGCCTCAGAAACTCAATGCTGAATCTAAGGTGATGTAGGAGTTGATGTCTTCCCGTGTCCGACCCGAAGCTGACGTGGGGGAGGGACATGATACTTTTAACGGCATTGACTGCCACTGGCGCATAACCTGATCCATCTAGGAGGTTGAAGAGCCGAAGAATTAGCGTTGAAGTAACGGGGAAGTTCCCTCCAAGAGACGGAAGTTTAGATAGAACAAGCCGCTGTACCCTGTCCAAAGGAAGACCGTAGAAAACAACATTTCCAAGGAGATCGTAACCTCGACGCCCCGCGCGGCCGGCACATTGCCGATACTTTGACCAATAATTGAGAACCAATAACAGAGATTCTTTGAAATGCATACCATCAATGCGGTCAGATAGGGCGAATCGCCACAAAATACAGAGGTCTTCGTTGGTGCATTGATCCCCAACGCCAATGTACCTGAAGGGAACATCAGATTCGCGACAGTGACAGTCCTTAGGGGAGTTACCAGTCGCAATTACCACTCGAACAAACCCCTGTCTGAATAAGCTAGGACGACGAGTTAAAAAACCATTCGAGATAGGAAGCGGAATTGGACACCTTTCAACCAAACTCCTATAACGCTTGTTCATACCTGCGTGATGAACCGCAATTCCCCTCCTAAGCGCTTCGAAGGCCCAACGTGGAGTTGAGGTCCATCTTGCTATCGATCGAATGTCATCATCTAGATCAACCTTGGAATATGATGTATGTGCCCCGGCAAAACTAAACGCTGGATTAGGATCTTCGGGGTTGAATGACTTCTCCCAGGAGTAGTCTGTTCCCTGCTGTTCATCAGAACCGACTTTCTGTCGCCTTTTCTCTCTCTCCATGTATCTCTCCCGATCTTTGGAGTGTGCTTTCCAGTCTTCCCAGTCCTGAATAGTTCGCTGCCATTCTGGACTCTTAGATCTCCACTTCGTCTCAGCTTCCGTGAGAGTAGAAACAAGCGTTTGGGCCATGATCTCACAGTCGGTTCGATCGAAATTGAACAAGATTGCGGGCTACTTGTTGTCAGTGGGACCAAATAATAATGGGCCATTAGAGAACGTACGAGTTCCCCTTTTATCTGGAGGTCTGCAAGAAGATATATCAGATTTTCTTTGAAGTCCTTTCTGGAGGGTGGGGTGTTCAGGTTCTGGGAAGAGAGTCTGGCGATACTCGGGTCGTCGAGGCTGTGGACGATATGGTGAAGAGGAGTCGATGAATCTTGTACGTCATCAGACATAATAAATTGAGATAGCACGTCCTTGAGCCTCGCCTCGTATTCTAAAATATCCTTTTGTCGCAAAAGTCCCGGCTTAGAGGCAAAAAAAAGCAATGGCTCCAACGCCGCGATATCACCATTAAGGTGTTGATATGGACGTAAGGCATTGAAAAGGCTCAATGTGTCTCTAGACTCAAGCACAAAGTCGGGTGGAAGTGACCGTGCACCGAACGACAGTAATGATATTGGGTGGAGGAACCTCGTACGTGTTGTATGCTGGTGTGACTCCAAACCAAGGAAAGCTTTGGGGCTTTCCTCACTGAGGTTGTAGTAAAACTTGCGTAAGTGTGAATAGCGGTGACGATATTGAATGAACGTATGTTCGTGTCCATGCGCTTCTTGAACAGACTTCAACCAGTCATTAAATATTTCGGGGGAGCCTATCGTCGCGGAAAGGCCACTAAAGGAATAAATGTAAGGAAAGGAAAGGTGCGAGAAGCCAACGTACATTATGGGGCAAGGCGTCAACAATATAATCTGTTCCCAGACAGCTCCTCCTTCTTGCTGTCCGATGGAATGGATTTCGTCCAGAATTACCCTAAAATAAAGTAGGTAGTCAGGGTGGTTTTGAACAGTAAAGGCAAAACGCAATTGTCACGTCTTGATTCGGGGCGTCCAAACACGTGCAAGATGCGGAGAAAGAAGCATGATGGCCAACATCTCCGGCACAGTTACCAAGATTTGACATTTTTGAGGATCGTGGACGCGATAGTCCCGGGTATGGATGGCCCAACAGCTCTCTGTCAAAGACTGAACAAATACCAAGATGCGAATATAGTTCGCCACCCACTGCCGTTTAAATCTTTGCTGAACCTTGCGTAGACCTCTGCCGCAATTTGTGTGACGAGGGCCTTCGTTGGTGCAATATACACCAAAATACCATCGTCAGAATCTCGTAGCACTTTTTCCATTGCGTAATAAGAAATGAATGTCTTTCCAGCACTCGTCGGGGCTTAAATGGATTCATGGGACTTGGGAATACGAATGGGAATGCGTGAACTTACCAACGACAAGGAGAGAGCGACGTTTATCTATGCAATCCAAAACCTCACGCTGCCATGCGTCTGGTTTGAAGGGGACGCGACGGTCAGGTGCGCCATCCATACTCCTATCCATAAACTCTCCGAAAAGTCTAAGTTGCCATTCCATGGGATTTTCAGTGATATGCATAAATTCATGGTAGGGCATGCCGGTTTTGGACTTGATGAGTTTCACGAATTCAAAGTGGAGGCGCTTTTTGGGAGTAGTTTCGTCGTTGCCAAGCATTTCGCTCGCAAAGGTGGGAAATCCCAGTGAAAGAAAGACAGATGACAAAGCCTTGGATAAAGCCAGAGTAAAGAATCCTCTGTCGCACATGTCCTTGATCATACGCATTATAGTGACGGTATACTTGTCGCGAGAGGACGAAGATTCGCGATCTGTGTCTTCTATCCATGTAAGGATTTCGAGGTGAATCCTGTATAGAAGCATTTCCGACCCTACTACTTGTTCGTCGTTCCTCTTGTTACGATTGAGGGAATCCAACTGAGATATCTTTTGGCGCGTAGTCATACCGGACATCGTATCTAGCTGTGCCTTCCACCACAACTGCGATGCATTATTCTGTTGGTCGCTCTTTTCTTGTTGTATCTTATTTCTGAGTTTGTCAGCAGAAGACAACTTGGGCTCTTTGACAGGCTGCCCGATGTCAGTTTTGTTGAACGGGAAAGAGGGGAGTTTTTTTTACCTTAGAATAAGATGGGCGGCTCTTTGGGGGAGCATTCGAAGACCTGACAGGAGGGATTTTGATCTGTTGTAGGATTCCACCAAGCGCTCCTGTGAGGGTGCTGGCTTGAAGCTGCATTGTCGCCATAAAACGCTGATTTTGTTTCAGAGCCCGGCGACGCGACCATTCGTCTGTCGGCTTTCGAGGGGTAGTTAGATGGTCGGGGAGCAGGGACTTTTGACTATGCCAATGCTGCGTGTCAGAGAACAAAGTGTTCTGACTAAACTCGACGTGGGTAAACTTTTGAATCTTGTCTGTATCATAAACAGGTACGTTGACTAGCGAGAGCTCGTCATCGAAGACATCATTATTGAAAGGCAGGAGGCAGAAAGGTTTGTTTCCGGCGGGCTGTTGGGATGGCGATAACGGAAGATCTGAGAAATGCGCGGAAAACCCGGCCATATCTATAGGAGGCGATCCTATCATCGTCCAGATGTCTTGGACAACAGCGTATGTTGAAGAGCCTATCAGTTTCGGAAGAGGCTCGGAGCTGTGAAGGATGCAAAAGCGGACAAGGGAGCAGAATATCCTTCCATCCACGTCCAGTGACTCTGTCGAGGATGACAGAAGCTGCGCTGCAATAAAGTAAAGCTTAGGCAAGAAATGAACCGAAATAACAGAGAAAAGTTTAGGATCAAGGCTCTCCAGCTGCTGGGCTCGTTCGTACACAGATAATGTCCTAAGAATGACACAGTGCGCCAGGAAAATGTACAATAACTCTGCACAGTGAGTGACGGAAACTCCATCCTGGACGCTCCGTGCGATGGATGCAAGTAAGGTCGAAGTTACATCTCTAGGGTGTCGACTAGGATTTGGAACATGGGCCAGCTTGCTTTCTTCCTCATCCCGCTTTAAGTCTAAGGATCTCTTCGAAGATTTCATGGTCATCCATATCGTTTTCGGGAAAGGGGTTTGGGAGTTTGTTACCCGGTGTTGTTCGTGTACAAACGACAAAATCTAAAATAGGGCATCAATCTCAAATATGTAACCTTGACCAAGCGACCCACCTTTGAGTCTCGATATTCAGATCCTTGGAGGAGGGCAACAGGAATCCCGCGAGACAGGAGTCGAAACAGAAACGCGCGCTGGTCCAGTATTCTCTCCGCTGTGAAATTACCTACACCATCTTTTAAGACCCCTCCATCGTTCGCCATAACGAACATGGGCTACATGAATAACAATGGATGCCCGAAATACAATAATAATTGCTATAATAACACACTTTTTTCGTGACTTGATATCTCAGCCATAATGGATCCTCAAGATCCTCGAATTCGTGTACAGGAACGTCTATATTCAGGAGGTGCCTTAGGAGCAGGGATCGGGCCAGAGTACGCGACGCTACAACGTATCGCGAGTCCCCCGTTCTCACAGTTGCGTGTCGATTTTCTAGAATAAGGCTTCGATCAGAGCCTCAAAAGAAAAATTGGGCGACAAACCTTTCCAGAAAACAATTTCAATGTTCGCTGACCTACTTTCAAATTGCAACAAGGTTCGCTCTAGGATCTGAAAAGCGTGAAGAATCTGGAAGCTAGTCTCTGTGCAGTGTTCGTTATGGAGGATTGTTCACTGATGAAGATCAGATAATCATACCATCTTCGCGACCAAGTGCAAGTAGTGGATCATCGAGCACAATCTGGAAGAGTGACTCGCCTGAATTTCACTTCAGTCAATTGTTGCTGTGAGAGGACGAGTGTAAAGCTCACCATCAATTACAAAGGGCTCGCTGCCTGCATAGTCACCCAATAGATCCATCCATCTCGCCCTCCGATTTGCTGATCTGTACCATATGTGGTCGATTTTTTCCAGTGCACTAGCGGCGGAGAGGGCAGGATGAAAACTCAAAGGGGTCGGGAGGTCATGATCGATGTTGTCAAAATTCTCTAAATCCATCCTTTTATCGCAGTAAGAGAAAGAGTTAATTCGAAAAGAACCCCCAGTCTGCCTTGCAGCCTCGTTGTTTATGGTTATTTCTGGTATTGGCGCCCATATTCGGTGATTATACGACCTCACCCCACATCACTATTATGAGTTTCTGCACATTTCTTTTCTCTGTTTGCTCTGGGCTATCGAGAAACTCTACAGCAGGCGTTGTGTGGAAGCAGTTTCAAAACATCTTAAAGCACCCGGATCTCAAAGATGTTTTTTTCCATTCTGAACTTGGGACGTAATAATGTAAGAAAAACTTTAATTCTTCTCTTTGATCACTAAAATTCCAAGATCTGACGCACCTTTCTCGATTCTCGTCCATCCTGCACTTATTTTGTAAAAGAAAGTCGGTTGCCAAGAGTAGAAGTTCGAATTCAGGAGCCTGCGATTTTTTGCTGAATCATCCGGGCCGTTATCCGGGCCGACCTTCAAGAAGATCACATAAAGGCCCCACCGCGCTTTACTTACCAACAACCGTTACCCTTCGACAAACGCCGAACATGGAAGTCCCTACTATCAAATTCAACAACGGCAATGAAATCCCAGCCGTCGGACTTGGTGAAGAATTCATTACAAAGTTCCACTTCCTGAACTCATACAAGCACTCTATCCGATTCAGGAACTTGGCAATCAAAACCTGAGGAAGTCACATCCGCCGTCGCGTATGCACTAAAAGAGGCTGGGTACAGGCATATCGACTGCGCGTGGTACGTTGATGCAACTTGGCCCTATCTGTCTTAGGCCTTGTCACCTGACTTTGCGGGCTAGGGGCTATGGAAACGAGAAGGATGTCGGGGCAGGGATTCGTGCCTCAGGTGTGCCTAGGTCTGATATTTTTGTAAGTTGGAATGAATAACTGTATGATCTTTTGTCGATTTACGTCTTTTGCATTTTCTCGTTAGATCACAAGCAAGGTTTGGGGTACATGGCATTCGCGCGTTGAAGAGTGCCTCGACCAAACCCTTGCGAATCTTGGAACTGACTACCTTGACTGTTAGTAATACCTTTATCACTGTCCTCGTTAACTGCGGCTACGGAGTTAAGTGCGGCATCCCTTAGTGTACCTCGTCCACTGGCCAATCCCTATGAACCCAAACGGAAATCATCCTCTGATCCCCACGCTTCCCGACGGCAAACGGGATATCGACCATTCGTGGAAATTAAGTGATACTTGGAAGCAAATGGAGGATGTCTTGAAAAAAGGTATGTCACGTTGCTTAGACGCCTCTCAAGTGATACTCATCACCATCAATCTCGTCGCACAGGTAAAGTTAAGTCTATTGGGGTATCCAACTTCTCAGAGGCAAAGCTGGCGGAGATCCTTCCCACCGCTGAAATCATTCCTGCCGTTAATCAGGCGAGTCCCCTTTTGTTTGAATTGTGACATTGTTCCGCTGACTTCGGAGTTGCAGCTGGAGCTGCATGTATACAATCCACAACATAACCTTGTCAGCTACTTGAAATCCAAGGGGATTGTTCCACAAGCATATTCTCCTCTCGGTTCGACTAACTCTCCGTTATTGACTGACGATAAAGTCGTCGAAATAGCAAAGAAACATACGCTAAACCCTGCTGATGTTTTGCTCGCGTATCCTCGTGGGTGACGTCAAGATGTTCAGAAGGAACACCAGATCTAAATCGCGTTTTTTCTCAGTTGTAAAGGGTTATGTGGTGTTAGCCAAATCAGTCACGCATTCACGCATTGCGTCAAACTTGACGGGTGCAGTTACTGCCGCTAAGAAGTTGGACAAAGCCGACATTGCAACGCTTGATGGCCTTGCGGCCAATGGGAAACAGCGAAGGCGCGCATTCATATCATTTTTGTCAATTATTAATGCTAAGATTCCCTACCACTTATCACAGGTTCATTACACCGCCCTGGCGTACGTATATGTGTCACTATTGTTTTAAGGTGAAACTGGGAAGGTTTCCGACTGACCCTTCTTTGCTTCCAATAGCTATCGACCTTGGGTTCGAGAACTGGCCACAATTAAAGTAGATGACGAAACTTCAAATTCAACTCGCCGCGACTGTGAGAGATGTTGGAACGGAGTATGTAGTGACTATATGAAGCCGTAACGATGTATGTTATTGTAAAGAATACGAATTCAACACCGGTCCCAGTGCCTGAAGTATACATAAGTTTGTAAGGCACACCTTACGATGACGTAGAATAGCGCAACAACGAGGCTATGCAAATCGATATCAGCGCACAAAATCCCGGAGTCTCAGGAACTTTAGAACCAGCTCTAGGCTAATGCCCTGATGGTTGAAGTAGGGTAACGTATATATTGTACAATTTCCTGTTGAACATACAAAAATCAAAAATCATATGTGAGAAATAACCAGTGCCACCGAGGCGATATCGTGAAGTCGTCTCCAACTGTGAGCCTGAATAAAGCATATTGGTGATTTAGAGTTAATTGGCTTGAGAAGATCACGAAAGGTACCGCTTTGAACGGCACATGACTTCAGGGGGGCCTTGCTCGTGAACGAGGTTAGCCTGACCCTGTCAAATGCTCACCTTAACGTTGTTAGAGTCCTGTCGAATGCCGGGGGCATTTCAGAGACTGCAATTCAAATGGGAGTGCCCCCATTTTGACAGCTGAGACGCGAGGGTCACGGTCGTGCGTTTTGGCATCACGTCAATGTCCGTACAGTCTTCTGCCTACAGTGACGGAAAAATGTTGTAGCATAACATTTCAGTGAAATTTTTCAATGAAGATAGCAGAAGTTGGGCCAGGTGAGAAAGGAACTATGGCGACGGGTGGGAACTAT
>CEMJ01390485.1:0-12753 GCA_900068955.1 Clitocybe nebularis | reverse complement strand
CATGTGCCTGATCGGCAAATAGATCTGCCACTGTCCGATACTTTCTGAAACTGAGAAGACCAAGTTGCATGTTCCAACATTCACGTTAGTTTCGCTTACTTCATGATTCTCCCTGTAATTTCCGTTGGCATGGGGCAATCGAGATCCGTCAACCCTCATTTGGGTCCCGATGCAATACTGTTTGGAATCCTTATAAACGGATCGCTATTTCTGCAAATCATCAGCTTTTCACCGCCCTCTCATCTACAACCCACCAAAAAACATGCCTGGTACCGTCAACACTGGACGCGATCTCGACATTACGTCGGACGCCATCGATGATGGTCAGTTTTTGTTTCGCCTGCTTCTTGATCGGAACACCAACAGTTGAGTTTTAGTCAACGTCCTGAAAGGAAGACTGTGGAACACAGAATCGGAATTTGACGAATTCAAGGACAAAACACAATTCAGAGACTATGATGCAGCCTGTGACCGCGTCAAAGATTTCTACAAAGAGCAGCATGGTGCGTCCACATTGGGTCCAAAAAAATCGATTTTATTCAACACCATTTAAATCATTCAGAAAAACAAACTGTCGAATTCAACATCAAGGCTAGGGTCGATTTCAAAACCAAGAAAAGAGCCCGTATGGGTGTTTGGGAAGCCATGGAAATGCTCAATACCCTCATTGATGATTCCGACCCTGATGTGTGTTTTACCCACGCATTATCACCACCCACCTTGCTAACGTTAAAATTAATTTAGACCAGTGTTTCCCAAATAGAACATCTCCTACAAACTGCGGAAGCAATCAGAAGAGACGGCAAACCAGAGTGGATGCAGGTGGGTCGGTCTCGTGGACAGGGTCGCTCATTCATTGACCTCATATATACAATAGGTCACCGGACTTGTCCATGATCTAGGGAAATTATTGCTTCTATTTGGATCGGAGGGCCAATGGGACGTTGTTGGTGTAAGTTATCATTCATTGTTGGCCACCTCGGGCACAATTAACCCACTTCATCATAGGATACCTTTGGTAAATAGCTTCTTTTTATACTCTCGATGAAACTAATTAAGATTCCAGTGGTGGGCTGCAAATTTTCCGACAAGATAATATACCCGGGTACATTCGCTCCCAACCCAGACTCACAAGATAGCGTTTATTCCACCGAAAACGGCATTTATCAACCACATTGTGGTCTCGATAACGTTATGCTTTCTTGGGGGCATGATGAGGTGAGTATCGAAAAAAAAAATGGGCCGCTGCATATCTAAGCCTTTTACCGACAGTATCTGTACAATGTTTTCAAAGACCAGAGTACGCTTCCAGCGGAAGGCCTCGCTATGATCCGATATCATAGTTTCTACCCGTGGCACCGAGAGGGCGCTTACTCTCACCTCACGAACGAAAAAGATAACGACATCCTTGCTGCTGTCCGCGCCTTCAATCCTTATGACTTGTATAGTAAAACCGACTCACCATGCGATGTGGAAAAACTGCGCCCCTATTACGAAGGGCTTATCGCAAAATTCTTCCCACCCGTCCTTGACTGGTGATTGGTCTTCTCCTGTTCTGAGTTCCTTACGGTATAGATGGTTATTCGCTATCTGCTATCGTGTTTTCGGTGTCCATACATATTCCCTAATACCCCTAGATTTGTCTCACTACGAGTTATTTGCTTTTTTATAGTAGACAAGCATGGACTTCGCGCGAAGCCTCTGTAGAATTTTTGTAGCCACAGAATCTTTGTATCAAAACTAACAAGTAGCCCGCGAGGAAACTTGGTTCTCACAAAATTTGGATTAGATCTTGATTGTCGATTAGATAACGATTTTAATCGATAAGATTTTTTGCAAGCAATTTATTGATCCTTACCATCTGGACACTTGTTGCATTTCCTTAATTACAAACAAAACAATGCCCGGAATCGCCCCAGAAAGCACATTACCATACCCTCCTGTTCATAAAGACAAGAAGTTTGTCGTCCTTTCAGATTGGTTGGTCTGCACAAGTCCTTTATCTACCTAATCTTTTGATTTCGCTGATCTATCGTGGCTTTCCTAGGGACGGCACGATCACCACTTATGATTCCAATGATTGTACGTGATTATAGCCGGCGCATACAGAGACTTATGATAAACGGCGCAAAGACATGACCGACAATTATGGTTTCGGCAAGGAGAAACGCAGAGAAGGCAACTTGGAGATCTTATCCGGGCGAGTGACCTTCCGGTAAGTCTTTGGATGACAAGACTTGTCCATAACGGCTTATTTTTACAGAGATGCTTTTCGCGAGATGTTAGAGAGCGTTACCGCTAACGGACACACATTCGAGCAATGTAAAGAGATCCTTCGCAGAGGTAAGCTATAGTCTCTTGAACAGCCCATTTGGCAACTACAACTCATTTTCCGTATCAGACATCAAATTAGATTCTGGATTCAAAGAATTTTATGCTTGGTGCAAGTCCAACGACATTCCTGTTATCATTGTTTCAAGGTTTTTCATCATAATATCCTTGCGAAAAGGTTTTTCATCTGATACTCTTTGAAAATGTAGCGGAATGGCTCCCCTTATCCGCGCCGTACTCTCTAATCTTGTTGGGGACGAAGCTGCGAACGAGATTGATATCATCGCTAACGATGTTCTCGTTCACCCTGACGGAAAATGGGAGATCCAGTTCCGACATCCTTCGAGGCAAGTGCCTCTCGCACCCTACTCTATCACGGAGCTGCGCTGCTAACGTGAATGAAACAGTGGGTTCGGCCATGATAAATCACAAGCCATTCTTCCATATCGTGATCTTGCCGACCCTCCGACACTCTTTTTCTTCGGGGATGGGGTGTCAGGCTAGTTGCACATCTCTCGGCCGCGTCCAATATTTACACTTATAGTTCAACAACAGACATATCAGCTGCCAAGCACGCAGATGTACTCTTCGTCAAGCAGAAGGCCGACGGAGAAAATGATTTAGCAGCCTACTGCGCTAGAGAAGGCATCAAGCACGTTGTGTTTGAGGACTTTTCCGGGGCGCTCCCTGTTGTCCAATCCGTTGTCAATGGAGAAAAGACTATTGCACAGGTTTTCACTTGAGCCGGCTCAAGATCATGGTTTTCTGTATTATTAGAAGTAGATGATGTCTGCGTGCGGAATAATCGATTTCCCGTTCATTAAATCATTTGCTTACTGATGCTGCGTGGAGTACTCGAAGGTTGCTCCAATGTTTCGATTCATGTGAATCAAAACATGGGCCGGGATGACTCAGTCCTGCATCTCGTCAATCTGTACGCCAGCGAGCTCACGCCCAAGCCACTCACACGCCACTTCTCGGACATATTGAGTTGGCAAGAATTCAAGGCAACCTTGACCAAATTTTCTAAAACCTCATATCAGAACAAGACCTTCGAGGATATTGATTGCCGATGAACTCTTGCCAAGGCCTTCGCACTCTCACCGGGATAAGTAGTCGAAGGCTCCAAAATCCCTTTGAGGGCTTGACCGGCTACTCCTTTTGGGTGCTCAGCCACCGTGCCTGTTCCGCCGACCAAAGTCACATACTTTGCGGAATTTGGGGTCCAACCCAAGGTCGATTGCGGGTGGTCCAATCTTGGAGAAACCGAGGTATCCCTTACACCTTCGGCGGAAGATTACGGAGGGAGAGCTGAATCCAGTGCCATTCCTTCGTTTACACTGGTCCAGGTAACCCGGGTGCTGCGCAATTTGACGAACTCTCAAGCAGAGCGACCGCGACTCGGGCCCCAATGAAGATCAATGAAGATCACTAAGGTATCTCAAGTCCCACAGAGCCTGTATGGAAAGCGATTTAGGTTTCAGGGTCGCACACGGATGCTTATTTTGTTGTGTAGACTTGACACTAAACACCATTTGATAAAATCGACGCCCAAACACAGCCTCTCCATAAGGGCTGCCGGCGGTTCCAAAAGGGTGTCGAATCAATGTCATTTCATAACGCCCATTATGTTCACATACTCAGCAGCATTTTACCGATATTCAAGGAGGTCTTGACAATACAAATCCCAACTGTGGCCGGTGCAGTCCGATCTTTCGCTTGACATCGCACTCAAATATGCGTTAGGGGTGAAATCTTGAATGAAGCCATTGCACCCGGTACCCCTTCACGATTTGAGCGGGCGATATGTACCCCAAGGTGCCCATAAAGGTCTCTCCAAACGATGCTGAGCATCACCGCAGACCGGCACGACGGCAAGAACCCGGGAAAATACGTGCGGCCGAACAGGAGAGTCAATCATCCATATCGTAAACGATGGCTGAACGTCGTGATATATGGGGTCGGTCGGCAGTGAGTTTTTCCTTCACACGTAGCGCGATCCGTCATGGGGATACCAAAAATCTTTCCTATCAACTTACAACGCGTGCCTCGTGCGCCAAACCAGGAGGCCAAATAGGGCGATCCCGTCATTCTGGAGAGGTCATTACAATCTTTATGAGTTAGTAATAGCCACCCCTCCCATGGTTTGGCCTCTGATCTTCCTAAATACCAGCCAGCCTGAACCACTGACTCGTCCCTTAGTTGTATTCGACCCTTTTGGCCATGTATCAGATGTTTCAGTCCAGCCCGAGCAAGATATACGCACCCCTCCATATTATTAACAATCCACTACTTTATATGCCCTTTGGTATCACTGTTCCTCTTGACAGGAACGTGGTTTTTTCCTAAAGTGCATAGGTTCGCGCCCTTCCGTCTGGTGCAACAAGTGAGGGCCGGGACTTAGTACCTTTCAAAGCCTTGATCGGCTCTATCGTGGATATTGTAAACTATCATTAGTTCATGGAAGCCATCTTCGTCCCTAATCTCCTGCGTTTTGGCCTCTCAAGACCTCTACTCGCTTTTGCATATACCCGATCTTACAAAATGGCCAAAGTATAATATCAGGATGCTCCATGGATTATTGCCAAGCTTTCCGGCCAACTTCATACTGGCGCGCTATTCTGCCAGAGGAATTGTAGAGGCCCGCAACACGTCTCGCCAAAAACTGATTATGGAGTGTGACAAAGGTCTCCCTATATTCCAACGCGTCTCATTCTAACTGCAGTATCGATGAACTTACAAAGAGCCAGGGGTCCCCACAAAATAAACGCATTATTAAACCACATCCCTTCCCGAAACTATCGACTCTGATAATTATGATACACTGGAAATGGTCGAACGAAGCAAAGCCCGTGCGGTAAAATGGATTGAACGACGGATGTATGTTGATTTAACCCTGGGGAACCACCAGGGACCGTTTTGCATGCACATCATAAAATGAACATGATTCTGACGAAAGAATTCCCTTGGCAGATAACAAGGGCAGATGTTTCGGGATGAGGATTTGTAGTTGCTGTTGGGCGTTGTGTCGATCAAAGTAGGTATCAACCAGAACATTGACTTCCTGTAGATCGGGGTAAATAGTATCGCTTCCTCCTAGAAAATCGTCCAGCTTTGCCGTTTCCAAGGCGCTGCAGATTTCGCGGATAGGAAGTGGTTTGTAGTGGGACCTAATGACTATGGTCAAAACCTCCAGGGTTCTGGTCACAGGGAGGTGTTTCAAAATGTCGATGATCCATTGAATATCCCGAAGGTCAGTGGCCACGCGGAATGAGGATTTCTCGAGAAAGACACACAATAGGATAGAACGTAAATTGGAGAAGAGACCAACATCTAGGCATCCAAGAGGGTAGCTAGCCCTTGACTTCACTGTAAAAGCTGTGTGTAAAAATACATAATCAAACCAACGACGATGCATGACACGTACATGTACTGACTGCTGGATAGCTCCACATCAACGAGGTTATAGAAATGCAGACGGGTTTAAGCAGCGATGAAACCAGCCTCGAGATTTCCTGGGGCAATAAACGACTCTCATGCATAGAGATCTCGCGCAGGTCGGAGAGGTCCAGCTTGGACGCTGGGTGGGTTAGGGCCCCAATTATGTGAGGCGAAGCGTGACCACCAATTTCAAGAGACCCAAGTTGACCCTTGTCAACAGAAGGCAGTTGTGAATAAGACATGATGGATGTCGTCAGGTTTTTATGTGAAAAGTGGCGACAGGATATGACACTCAGCCTTTTGAGCTGGCGTAGGGTAGCCAAATACTCGAATGGAAATTTAATCATGCACAAATGACTGAGTTCAATGGCCACGAGATTTGGTGATTTGAACAGTTCAAGAAGGGCGGATTGTAGAGAGGGAGGAAATAAGCTCCACACGACGTGGGTCCCCGATTTGAACGTCAGTGAGAGCGACCGAAGAGCAGTTAGCATTCTTAGAATGGTGGGGAGTGTTTCTTCTTCAGGTACCCAGCCGACCTCCTGCTCCGATTCGAAGCCAAGATCAACGATACACAGATCGCGAACATACAATGATAATTCAGGTTTCAGCGCAAGGGCGCGGGAAAACATTTGGAATTGGCTACGCCCCCTCTTTGAAGCGAATCTGACGACTGAAAATATTGTTCTTTGGCTTGAACTCCTGAATGAACGGGCGGTGAGCGAGCATTGCTTCAGGGTTGTGATATCTGTTGGAAGATGACTGATGATGGATTCGATAACGTCGTAGGGAATTTGTGGAACCACCATAGTTGCCGGTTCGATTGTTCGAACTAGGGTATCTCTGTCTATAGAACTTTGGTGCGTTAAATTCCAGGTACGGGAGTTAAACATGAACGTCATACAATTTAAGAATCTCTCCACGCCCTTTCCTCGGCCAAGATTTGATTACTCCGAGTTCGAAGAACGAGAATGAGGGACACCAACAAGATACCAGACCAGCGGTCCCACGATCGGATTTCGGCCTTGTGCTTGATCCTGCACGTGCCTCACGTGTCCTAAGCAAGATGACCGAACCTTGACCGAACCAGTCATCCACCACACCATCTAATAATCAAGCGACACCATCCCAAGCCCAATTTTGTTGCCTTGTGTGGAGCCAAAAATAGCCATGAATCAGTTGTTCTCGACAAATGACTAATTGATGGACCTTTGTAACATCGACTCAGGGTACACCCGTCTTCTCCAATTCACTTATCCGTTATACTCTGTCTATCTACACCTCTCTTCATGCTGCTGGAGAACCAACTGTGCCCATACCAGAACCTCGCCAACTAACCCTGACGTTTGTCCTTGCGTTGGCATGTGGACACATCTTGCTTGATGTGATATGTTCAAAATGATACAAACAAACTACGGAGTGTTTTGGGATGCCCATCGTATGGGAGGATTCAACCCCAAGCGGATGTGTAGAGGTGGACTATCAGTGGGTTCGAATACATAACCATGGCCAGTATAGCAGACTAAATTTATAGTACCATGAGCGGGGTAGCAATTGTGCTGCGCAGGACCTCAAACCCGACTAGAAGTCCAGGAGGTCCAAACAAAAATCGGTAACACTACTCAAAACGATGCGGCAGTTACCACATCAGATGTCAAAGAATGGCACAGGCGGGGTTTGGAATTATTTCCTGCCTATATTGAGAATCCGGCTTGCTCTACATTGGCCCGAACGCAACCCTCATCTCATAGGAGGGCGTTATAACTACACTGACCCGCCCTCTACTGGCACCCACATCGACATTCTTATCCCCGCTGGCCAATCCTCGACCACATCCCGCATGCTCTCCCCCATTCTTGAAGCCATCCCCATTGGAGAGAATACGCAATTAACAACTTCCACTCCAAGTTCAAGTTCAAGCTCAACTACAAGTCGAACTACAGGCCCGATGACAACTGTAAATGTATCAAGTCTCATTTCAAACTCTATTCCCCGCAGCCCTCAGGCTCCACCCTCTACCCAAAGTCATATCACTCAGAACATCACTTCTCAGTTTTCAATTTCAAGCACCCTCCGTGGCAACACTCTCATAACCCTCGCCCCTCCAACTCCCACTCCAACTCCCGTTCAAAAACTCACTCAAAGCTCCGCTCACACCTTCACTAATTCAAACAACAGTACCATAATTGCTGAGGCTACCTTCAGTATCTCTATAACTAGGAATTCGCCGGGACCCACTTCATCCAGAGACCAGTGAGAATCCCCACATATCTTTGCCTCTCCCTTTACTACCCCCTTCAAACCACATTGTCGTTTACAATACCAAAATTCGCTTGCCTTTACTCCATTTTTTACTCATGCCTTGCTGACACCCCATTAGGTTCTTACACAATACGCCTGCACTAGCTGGCATATTTTCTATGCTTGGCCTTGTCGTACTTGGCCTCGTTGTCGCCCTGATCATCTACATCCGGCGGCGGAAGCACCTCAGACGCGAGACTGCGAACGTGAAGGCTATACCCATAAATCATCCCGCCAATATCCGTGATAAGGAGGTTAACAGAAACACGCGATGCGGACGTATTGATGGCGAGATCACCTCTCCCGAAGAAATGCGCAGAAACCCCGACCTAGATGATCGGGGGGGTGCTGGAAGCGTGAGCTATCCAATTGAATATGCACCTGTCTTGCGGGAAAAGGAACTGAGACCTGGGTTCGACTCGCCTCTCACTGAGGGGCCGGAAAGCCTGAACTATGATTTCTTGCGGGAGCCACCGACAGCACGAATGTACCGCTCAGACGTCGCGCGGAGGCCGATGACCTCATCAACATTCAGTCTATTTTTGGGGGAGTCTGAGGAGGCACTCACTTCTGACTCACGCTCAACACAAGGGCGATCATTGGTTTCGTTCCCACCCAGCTATTCTCGTCTATCGCACAACACACTCCCATCCTATCGGGGCTTATCAATGGGCTCATCATAATGAGCGTAAAGCCTGGCTTGGCTTGGCCGCCCCCCGATTGATTCCTAGGGTTGAAGTACGCCATCTGGATCTCGTTTTCAGAAATATCTGTAGAGTGATAAATTCAAGTTAGGCCTCCCTTAACCTACCGGATACCCGTGTTTGGAGATAGAGATGTTGATATACCCAATCACATGAATATTTTACGATGCCATGGGTACTTAACACTAACTAACATCCATCCAAGACCAGTCAGTCACCCTCTAGACGGGTTTCACCCAAGCGCCGACTCTATCAGCTCAGAGGGCGAGGAAGCGAATTACTGTTCAATCCACCGTCGCCGCTGAGGAAAAACTAAGTGCCCTTCTAGGCATGTACGAGATTTGATAATGGCACAAGAGATCTGTGGAACCATCATAGGCGTTGGTTGGGTGCCGGCCCAAATTTTAGAACCGGTGAATTCCTGTCTTTATGAAACTTGGGCCGCGTTGCATCTCTGAATACAGGAGTGGAACATGAACGTCGCACATTTTAAGGATCTATCTACATCTCTTCTTTGGTCGAATTTTATGGATTCCAACAAGATTCCAAGTTCAAAGAACGAGAACGAGACCAGCCAAAATCGGATCTCGGTTATTATCCTACACGTGCCTCATGTGCTAGATCCATTTTTATTTTTGAACTGGGACCAAGTCAGCAAGTCATTATATGCCAGGGGGTTTGCCGGACCATTTACTACACCATTCCGAGCTCAATTTGATTGTTCTGTATGTGGGGCTGAAAATAGCCACAAATCAGTTATTCTATCATGACAATCTGATTAAAGGTGAGATATACCTTTGCGACGCCGACTCGAGATACACTCGTCTTTTCCGCTTCACTTGTTCATTCCGCTCCGCATACTTACACTTACTGTATCTTTGTCTTTTCATACTCCCTAAGACCCAAGTGTGAACAGTGGCCATGCCCTCATCCCGTTGATATACAGACAACTCTAAATTTAGTCCCTGCGTTGGCATGTGGACATATCATCTCCTTGATGTGATATGTCCAAAAATGATATAAACAACTGTGAAGTGATTGAGATGTTCGTGGGGAGACCGAGCACTAAACAGATGTGCAGAGGTGGATTGTCGGTACGCTTGAATATTATTCATACCTAGGATAGCAAATTAAATTCTGACATCATGAGGAATATCGCTTGTGCTGCGCGGGATCTCACACCCGACTGGTAGTACAGGACGGGCAAATAAGATTCTGCGACAATACTCAAAATAATACAACAGTTACCACATCAGATGTCAAAGAATAGCACAGGTAGGGAATGAATTGGAGGCTCCCTGCCTACGTTGTGAGCACGGTTTGCTCTACATTGACCTGAATACAACTCTTATCTCGCAAGGAGATATTATAACAACACCGTCCCCTCTCCACTGGCACCCTCATCAGCTCTCTCATCCCCAACGGCCAACCTCCCCGTCACTCCCGGTCTGGAAGCCGCCCTCCTAACACTATTAAAACCCCTCCTCAATTACTTCTAACATGATTACGGTCATTATCATTTCCACTATCTTTCAGACCTTCACCTTTTTTCCGGATTCCACACCAAGTCCAAGCCCAAGTCCCACTTCAACCTCAAGTCCCACTATTCCTACTCCCTCTTCAACTCCAACTCCAACTCCTACTCCAACTGCCAATTCAACCCCCATTCCAACCCTCCTTCCTCCAACCCATAAACAAAGCCACACTCTACAAGCTTCCATTTCTCAATCCACGACTCTAACCACCCCTCAAGCTCGCACTTCTGGGGCCCTTGCTCCCCTGGATCCCACACATACCCCTGCTCAAGACCTCACTCAAACCCCCACACAAACCTTCACAAATTCAAACAATGATACTGCAGTTACTGAGACTGCCTTCAGCATCTCTGTAAGTATTGGTTCGCCAGGACCCACCTCATCCGGAGTACGGTGAGAATCCTCACACACACATTTATTTCTCTCTTTACCATCCCCTTCGAACACACACACCACACAGAATCTAGATATATATCGATGATTCTACCCCCAAATAACAAAACCCCCGTCAGTCCAATGATCTCCGCATGTTCCTTCCAACTCGTACCATTTGTGTACTTATCGTCCCACGTCGTGTAGTCATTTTCATTTGCACTACCGAAAATCGTTTGCCTTTGCTCGGCCTTTGCTCAGAACTTTTACTTATGCCTTACTGATCAGGTTTCTACATAACACACCTGCACTCGCTGGCGTTTTTACCATGCTTGGCCTTATAGTGCTCGGCCTCGTTGTTACCCTGATCATCATCACCCGGCGGCGGAAGCGCCTCAGACGTGAAACTGCAAACATAAATGTCACGCCCTTAGATCATCCTGCCAATCTCCGTGATGGAGAGGTGAGCGGAAACACGCTTTACGGACACATTGAGGGCGAGGTCACAACTCTCGAAAACTCTAGCCTATGTAACCAGACGGGTGCTGGATATCTAGGTCTAGGTCGTGTCACAGGAGGCGCAGAAAATGCGTCTGTCCTGTGGGAAAAGGAACAAGGAATTGGGTCCGACTTGCCCTGCGCCGGGCGTCCGAGAAGTCTGAATTATGATTTCTTGCAGGAACCGCCGGCAGGACAAGGGTCGACAATCTCATCTACATTTAGTCAGTATTTGGGGGGGCCTGAGGAGGCACTTACTTCTGGCTCACGCTCAACACAAGAACAATCACTGATTTCGTTCCCACCCAACTATTCCCGCCTATCGCACAACACACTCCCATCCTATCGGGGCTTATCAACAGACCAGTCACCGTGAGAATAGACCCTGGCATAGCTTGGCAATCCTTTGGCCGATTTCACAAGCTGAAGTATGCCACCCATCTCGATATAAAAAGTATTTATAGTGCAGCGAATTTAGGTTAGGATACCTTTAACCTACCAGATATCCATTTTTGGAGATGTCGATATACCCAATAATATGAATTTTATCCGACACCACGGTCTACTAAACGTCAATCAATATCCATCCAAGGCCAATCACCATCAATGGGTTCAAGCAAGCGTTGAACCTGTCAACTTAGGGGGCGAGAAAGTGGCTTCCTGTCTAATGCACGGCCATCGTCGAGGAAAAACTGAGTGTGATTCTAGCTACGTGTGACCAAACAGACATCCTTCTAATCCATACAAATATCGCCAGATATCCTAGGTCACCCCGATTGTCAGTTTTGATTTATTATTACGAGAGGCGAACATTGGTTATTCGATACTTGACGTTTGAAATTTGAGTGATATCGTGAGTTTATAAAGACTTGTTCGCAACCGTTGTGATCTGCCCCGGTGGTGAGTGAGCTTCGTGGACGCAGAAAAATTGGGAAGCCGGTGGGAATGTCAGATGCAGAACTGATTGGAACTACGACTCTGATCCAGGGCCGGAACATGAATCTATCAAACAAATTCCAGAATATTGCCGTATCGCCACGTGAATAGGTCATTGTCTTGACATGAATGTTCCACAAGTGTTAAGAATAAAACTTGGGGATTTATTGAATTGGGTGATTTTGACCAATGGCGGGGGAAATGATGGATATTGTCAAGTGAATGGATGGTAGATGAGTTTGAAAGCCGTTCATAGCTTATTATCACCGAGGCCACATGACTCGCCCCTCGGATTCCAGTTCCATGAACACTGATCGACAGGATTCCCCCATCGCTGCCACTAACTTGAACGAAGGGTTCGGAGGATCGCAGTGTTACGGTGCTGGTTAGGTGCACGAAGCCTGGGCGTCGACTTGGTTTGAGGCTGTATGCAAGATCAAAATTTCGGTTGATGTCGACAGCAGCAGCGGCTTCTTGGAGAACAAGAGCTACTGCACAAACGAGCAGTGGGTTACTGGCAAGATGGGATGCACAAGTTCTATAAATATATTCAAAGTCGTGACCAAACATGTGGACTTGTTTTCACATGACTGTTTTCGCTCCACTGCCTGAAGATAAAAATAATCAATTAAAAC
>CEMJ01390432.1:135-12605 GCA_900068955.1 Clitocybe nebularis | reverse complement strand
TTGGACAGGGCTGTTCGACGGCTATCTGTACCGAAGGTTCATTAATTTTTTTTCTTTTATTTAGTTCTATCATTATTGGTTTGATCTTATCGAGCCCATACATCCTGTTGTAAGTAAAGCCCTTGACGCCAACGCAATATTCTGATCTGGGGCTCCAGAAGAACTTTCGTGCCGCTCTTGCCTAGTGCCAATAGATGCCAAATAGCGTTGCATGCTGTATTGATGTATTAAACCCTTGATTCTGCGCTCCGAGCCCTCGCGCGAGTCGTGCTAGAGGAGTGCTGTAGAAATCCAATTTCCCGAGTGCCGTACACTGAAGACTCTCAATTCGAACTCAATCAACATGAATCAAAAAAAAGAAGGCAAGCTAGTAAACTCAACTCGGGCTACAGCAGATAGATAGATTCAGAATTACAACCAGACGGTAGATTACAACAATAACCTTGTCCCAGATCCCCAATTAAATGAACCCTTCCCCCCATCTCCGGCCTGCCAATCCGAGGACGGTAGACGTCCAACAACGTTGATCAAATTAGATGGGAGGCCGCTGAGCTGGATCTGAGTTGGGTGGCGTTGCCCCAGATGCGTGATGCGTGGCGTTATTTGCACTTGTTTTCCCCTTTTCCATTTTTGGCAGAGGGATGTGGGTTGGGGTTGGGGTTGAGATAAAAATACGAGAGCGCCTCTCTTCCCCCGCCTGACAGCTTGCAGTCATGTGTGCATATGGGGGTGATTGAAAGAAAAAAAAAGTGAGGTATACAGGAAGAACGGAAGAAGAAAAAAAGACAGTGCAGAAGAAGCTGACTCGGAGGGTTAGGGAATGCGAGAGAACATGCACGAAGAGCCATCACCTGCGGGTGGGGCGGGGGCGCGTATACATAGAAATACAGGATTGGCTGTATCAGTCTGGACTTTCCTATTTCGGCTGCTTATATGTCTAAATGATGGATGGGCTTCATCGTGATGCGGACTTTTTGGGCTATTGGAGCTGGGTTGACATGCATGCAGGGTGTAAGACGTCCATGCATCCATGTATATTATGTTACCCTGGGCAGGGGATGTATTGTGGAGGCCTCCTCGGCCAAGTCCACGCACGTCGCGGGTTCATTGATCGGGGTCGACATCGTTCAAGTTACCCATCTCCTCTCCCTCTTCCTCCAATCTCCGTAAAAAAACAAAAGGGGGACGAATCGCCGGTGTTTGGAATGTGTGGAGGAGATTCTAAAGAGGGGTGGGCGTTCGGGTTTTCAGAGTCGGGGGGGATCCTTTGGGTGGAAATGCCCCGAAAAGGCAACTTCAGGCGACAACTCATGTGCGGAGGCTGGTTTGCTAAATCGGAAGTGGACGCTCCACTCCCCTATTGATTCAGTGAATTAGAAACCCGGATTGATCAAAGTTCTATTCGCTGAAGCTCGTACTATATAGCTCTGCTTAGCTTGGCAATCTCAAGAGAGGTTGGATGGCCGGAGTGGTTGGGATGTACATTTAGGATAACGGATATTAGACGGGATTGGGTGAGAGCATACTCGATCTGTGATGATTGGATGCTTGCCAGTCAAGGTCGTGATAGTGATGGGTGGATGGGATCATGGGTTGATGACAACTTTCTTATTATACCGCATCAGTGGCTTGGCCGGATTGTGGCTTTTGATTAATGACTTAAATATCAATGGAATGACTATCCAGGCTAAGCGTTTGCAGAGGCGATGTCAAGAACGTTCTTTTGAATGCCAATTGACAGAACAGCAAGCAGGCGGGGCGAGAAAGTTGCGGTGACTGAACCTCGGGTATTTTTAGAGAACCATGCATGATGGATGGCCACCCCCCTTTTTTCCCTTGCCCTTGATTTGGGATGTTGGGATCAGGGCCCTGGCACAGGACTGGTGGAGACGACGATAGGATGGCGCGGATATGGTCATAAAAGTCGATATTGGTGAGCATAAGCTTGGGTGGAGCTTGCCTAAGCAGATACTGACTAGCGCAGTGGCACTGCTTACAGAGCACAGTGGGAAGAATGCAGATCGGGGTTTATATGGTCTGAGTAACTAACTGCTATATAATATATTGGGCGTCTTTCCCTTTTTTGATACGGTGTTGTAATCATGACTGCACAGCACAATGCGACATCCGAGGTGAACACGAATCAGAACGTGTCAGCGCCGTTGCTGTATGCAAGGGAGGTTCTTTGAGCAGTGGGTCGACCCTTGAGTATGCCGTACTTGCATGGCCAGAACGATAATTGACGTGGATAAGATTACGAGGAGTTCGGGATGAGTGGATTAGATATGGAGACTACGACTACGGCGGAGGAGGGATGGGGTGGACTAATCCGATGAAGCAGGGCCGGTGGTGACGAAGTGCGCGGCTTTGTTCGAGCATCCGCGCAGTCATCGTGACAGATAACTGCATGCAAGCCGGGGGCAGCCGGGGACAGGGTGGGTGCCGCAGGGATGCCGCGGCAGGGAGAGACGAGTCATGGAAATGAACCGAGCTGGACGCGGACCCTTTGTCAGATCCTTTGTCAACCGATCGCATTGTTGCCATAAGCGGCGACGACTCGTTTCACTCTCTCATCCCACCGTTTTCCGGATTCCTTTTCCGTATCGGCTCTCTTCGCTCCCCGAGTCCTTTATATATCCCCCAATTATGCATCCTATCTCCTCATCCCCCCAGTCAAATGTTCGACATGGACTGCTCCCCTGCATCTTCCTCCTCCTCCACCTCCTCCCCCATCCACCATGCAAGCCTCGTTGATCCCGCAACCCATTCTCCGGCTCTCCTCGAGCTCATTGATATCAAGATGTCTCGCCCCGTCATAGGTATGTCGCCCCCTCTAAATCCTCTTTTTTTCCATCTTCTTACACTCCCTTGCAGAATATGTTGTCGATTGTGTAGTCGACACCGTAGACTTTGCCATGGGCCGCCCCTCTTCTTCATCCCTGCGGGGACGATCAGCTTCCCGTCGCCCTGAAAACACAAAGTTCACCACCTTTGTCACCAATGTCATCACCCGGGCTGAAATCACCACACCAACCGTCCTTGCTGCCCTGGTATACATTGACAGGGCCAAACCCCATCTCCACATCGCCCTCGAAGAGTGGGCTCTAGAGCGGGTATTTTTAGGAGCAATCATCGTAGCCTCAAAGGTGAGCCACACTCATCCCGCACATGGTCACACCAGTTCTAACTCTTTTTCTCCTATCCAGTATCTCAATGATTCTACATTGAAGAATGTCCACTGGGCTCTTTGCACCGGTGTCTTTGGCAAACGCGATGTGGGTCGCATCGAACGCGAGTTCCTCGATGTCTTAGACTTTGAACTCGGCGTCGCAGAAGACGATCTGCTCAGCCACCATGACGGTCTATCCGCGGTCGCACTTACTTCCCACTCCCATCGCGCATCTCACGGTTTCGCACACCCCCACCGCTCACCTACATCGCACCGGTCTTCAGTTCCAGAATTGGAACCTTCAAGCCCAGAGTCATCATCACTAGGGTCCTCTTCACCCCGCACACCATCCACTTTGGCATCATCACCCTCCTATACGCCAGAGAAGCGGGCCCCAGCACCATCCCAGCCGCAGATCGCAACAGCAAAGAAGCCTTCGTTTCACGCGACGACTATGGATCTACTCCGATCATTTCCTATCCCACTCCCAGCTCCGACACATCATCGGCAGCACGGGCGGATGCCCCCCCAGGAACACCCACATCCGCAGTTTCCCATCCACCTCGCTGCTTGATTGGTCTTATCTCCCCTTTCCATCTCTTTCTCTCTCTTCTTTCGCTTTGTTTTGCCAAAAGCTATGTGCGGTTGCTGGGTAGACACCGGCCCTTTATTGTTATATCCCACGTTCACGTATGTTCCATCATCACCCGGCGCCAGTTCACCGCCATTCCATCATCTATCCATCTTTCGCCTCATGCGAGCCCTGATGTCTCCCATTCACACTCCTGTTTCGGCTTCATTATACATACAACTATGTTTATCTTGTCCTCACATCTCTTAGCTGGTTCTCTTTGTTCTGTTCTTACCACTGCCACCCATCAATCATCATCGCCTCCTGCATCATTATCACGTACATACTGCATATCTGATATATAATTTCCGTACAACATCAACCACCCCCTTTTTGCCAACTCACACCTCATGAATGACATCTTGTTCCAAACGCTAGCATCAGATGCCAGCACATTCAATATACTTTTCTGACTTGTCAAATTCCGGAAAAAGCTCGAAATGAAAAAAGGTGGTTTTTCCTGATATGGATACATACAACAAGCGCCGGGGTGACACGCAAGCAACGAACTTAGCGGCGAGCGCTGACATGCCCCGCAGTGACCGCAACCCATAACACATGTCTCATGACTCACTGAGGGGGTGGTCATATCTATGTGGGTGTGGGTGGCGTCGCCACGATGTTAATCATCATACGTCCACGTATACGCCGCGGCCGCAAGAGCCGCCCAACACTCAATATGGTGTGATTCACGATGACTGAGTAAGCGCCGAGGTCCCGCCCCGTTTCCCACCTTGTATTCATTTTTTCTCGAAAGAAAAAAAAAAAGAGTCATCGATTCGGGTCGGCTGGGCCCCTTCCGTATTGTAATGGTGTATGCAATGGATATTTGGTAAGCAAAAACTAATCCAATTGAATTTTTTTTTTTTCACAAAGGCAAATTCGGCGAATGACTCATGTGGATTGATAACCCACGACACGACGCTATGGACTCAGAGCAGCGACCGACCCAGCTCGTCTACATGCAGTCAGTCGATGTGACTCCGCCCTTTGTTTTGCGTGTGTGAAATGAATTGCGTCATCGTCGTGCGATATCGATGCTATGGTTTTAATGTATATAATCGCCACCCTCGATCACTGCTGCTACGCGAGGCTTTGGTCTACCTGGCGCTCCACCCTTATCGGAGATGGTGAGGGGCGGCGGGGGAGAGGGGCTACGGAGGCTATGTCATGCTGTTGGGGCCCGTTCCAGTCGAACGACAGAAGAACGATGTCATGCTTCGTCAATGTCGTTGCAACTCGGTAGCCAGTGACGACTATCGATGCATATGATAACGATCATGGGTTTTTTTATATTATGGATTTGCGCTTAGCACCATGTTATGACTGCATGTTTGACATCATACCAGATTTAGGATCGATTAGGCCGCCGTGAGGCTGGAATGCGGTATTGCGTTTGGTGCGGTGCCCACGGGATTCCCTAAAGTATCAAAAATCGTGATTGGAGTGCTATTGCTACAGCAACTCCTTCCAAGACGGATAGCTGTGTAGTGTACTTGTATCGTACAGGAAGGTACTTAAGGTGGTGATCGGGGAATTCGAAGTCGTGGGGTGGGGAAACCCGGGATATCCTGAGATGCCGGAGTTGTGGCCTTTTTTTTTTTTATCGATTTTTTTTTCTTCTGAGTCTGGAGTCTAGAGTCTGGATTATAGACCGATGACTTCTGGAATATGCAACACCCCGAGTCTCAAGGAGGCACCGTTTCCCACCTGGCCAATAGGGCTTTCAGCATCAGTAGTTGGAGAAGGGTCTGCTGACCCCGAGATGGCAATCATGCACGCCACCTGATCCCACCTGATCAATGAATGGAACTCGGAGTGTGCGTGCGTTTTTATATATGGGTGTTTTTTATATGTGTGTGTTATATACGTATACGTACATGTATGTGTATTTCTGGTACGGTATTCTTCGCTCCTCGCGTGCGAGTCGTGATCGGCCCTCCGGTGGGCTAGGACATCAGGCCTCAGGACGCATGGTCTGTGTAGTGTGGGGCGCTTCGAGAAGACGGCCGTGCGGGGAGGGGAGAGAGCGATAGGGATGAATGCCGAGTCCAGGCTAATCTAAAAAACGTCGAACGACTTCGGCGAAGTCGCGGTTCGTGATGTCCCCGTTCGTGGCGAACTTGAGCTTTGAAGTACGCGGCGGTGCGACCCCGGGTGGGGAGGGGACTTGAGGGTTTTGAGGTTCGTGCGTTCTGTACCGGATGTACTTGGGGGCCTGATGGAATTTCGAGAATACTCGTGCAAAAGTGGGGAGATAACACACTGCGCAAAGTCAGGCGATGTTATATATTTGATCCAGGAGGGAGGGGTGCGGGGTATGTATTACGTACGTAATAATGGAAAGCCGACGTTTTCTCTTTTCTGTATACGTATTGAGTTGAACTTGCAATCGGGGCTTCATTTATATTTTAATGTGGACTTAAACGGGTTCTCTATAAAAGATCACGGTGTTCCTGGGGGAAGGTATGCACGTTTGCTACCTGAGCTGGTGACTCCTGTCTTGTGGGCATAGGGTGGATCCGCAATCCACGGCGGATCATTCAGGACCGTCATCTGGTGCTGAGCCACACCTCTATACCTACCAACATACTCACACCGGGTATAATTATCCCACCGGGTTCCATATTGTGGAATGGCCCGACATGTTTATCTCGGATACTTCTTGCCAGGAGCTACGAGAGAAAAGGTCACGGTGGCCTGGAAAAGATCACAGGAATCTGTTATGGAACTGGTTTGATTTACATGCGTGAACCCAGGGCCGTTTTGCCGCGGCCGAGGCGACGCGATGACATGAGGGATCAGACAATCATAGATCCATCTGACTTGGAGCTATTACGTTCGTTCGATTGGGTCATCCGGCCCAATGAGAAGGAAAGAAGGATATTGTTTGGATCTAGCTTGTGAACCAAACAACGTTCGTTCCTGGGTCGACACCGCCACTGATCTGGGCTTTTATTACCAGCTTTCATTTTTGTCTCAGGGCGTAGGCTTGTTTCCCAAGGGGGAAAAAGGCCACGGGCTTGTAAACCCCACCTGCACTGGATTATGCACCATTATGCACCCCTTGTACTCAACCCCACTTGAAACGATGGTCGGCATTTCGGTGAAACATGGAGACTGGGTGGAGTTTTCGAGGGCTGGTTTGGTTTAGCGCAGTTCTTGGGATTAGCGCTGGTGAGTGATGGGGACTCCGGAGCGCCGCAGTTTTTCCCGTGCTAGGCTTGGCCCTTGGTACGCTGCGCTGTCCCACACTTACTGTTCCCCTTGCGACTGCGCTCAACGCCAACGCGGCACCCCGCAACTTCCATGACTAGTGCCCCCCCTATCAAGAATTACACCCAACTTGGTTACGAACGCAGTAAAAGAACAACAACGCTGTTACTTGTCAAGACTGATTTGCCACCTGTGCCTAGTCTCGCTTGGTGACGGGAGGATGAAAGCTTGTCTGATTGTTGCCGCAGTGATCAGTCTAAACGTGAAATCTGTGTATTGATCGGTGGGGCATGGCGATGGGATGGGGAGCTAAGTCGCTGATGAGTCTGGATATGAACCACGCATCTGATTTCAGAAGCTCATATCGTAATAAACAAAAAAGTGCGTAGTGCGTTTCTTTCGTCCTTCGGAGGAGATACATGAACCTGCTAAATGTAGCCCTGACTATAGCAACTAGCCCTTCAGCCTTCTTCGGGCGCCTCCGTCGCTGTGGTGATCCGGTTTATACGTGCCTTCGCGGAACACCCAGCGGTTTACACGGACATCGTCGGCGCCGGCGCTTTACGCTTGGTTTCAGAATAATCATCAAAAAAGTTATTAAACGTTGCGACATGGGCGCTCACCCAGACCTTCAATTGACCCGCCAGCCCTAGCCCTCTCTATTGCTTAATTCAACGGTTCATGCGCCCCACCGACGTTTCGTGTTTTACCCCGCTCCCACGCCCACATCGATACCGGCGGTGACAAAAATCCGCAATAATTCCCCTTCAATCCTTCATTTTATTAATTAAGGGTTCCGAAATCCCCGCGACTCGCATTATTACCTTAGTTGACGTTGGGGAACTGACGAAGCAACGATTTCTAAAGTGATGTGTTGTTTAGCATGACAGACGGGTGGGCCGAGCACGTCTACGTTCGGACGTCCCGGGGGTCTTGACAAGTCGATATTATGTCGTTGGATACTGGGTCGATATTCACTTTTACGGCATGGTGTGCAACAGATCGTGTCTCCCGTGGGTGGGAGCTGAAATAGAACTGAGCTGCTCGTGTGAATGAGTGGGTGACGGAATATCTTGGATATGCAACTGGATGGTCATGGGTGGTAATTAACAAGAAGCCCGACGTCGACGTTTTGGAACAAAAGAAGACGGTCGTGTTGCCTTTGTGGGCTTCGAGTCGCCATCATGTGAAAGTCTCCCATCAGTGCAACGGCCAAGTATAGCACCGTCATCGGAGTGATTGGCATCGACGTCGTTCACCAGGCGTGTGCTTGATTCTTCTACTTGCAATTCCGTGCTCGACGCAGTCCTATACGTGACCTCAGTTGAACAATTCGTTGACACGATAAGGTGAGAGAATAAGTGTCATGTTGAACAGGGAGGTATGCATATAATCAGGTTTTGATCATATTGTATCATACAGCATGCACTTGAACTCACGCCATGGTGTGAAGAGGGAAGCTGCTGCCACAACCGGAATGTCGGGTCCAATCAGCATCTATCGAAGTCCTTCTTCGTGATCAAAAGAGTTCGAACGTTGATGAACGAGTCCCCGTCCACGTCGTCCACTCCAAGGCTCGAAACAGACTATGGAATCACTTCCTATTCAAGGCACTGTACTTTCACAACTCTCCGACGAGGCATACGAGAAAGCAATACAGCGTCTATCTCACCTGTCTGTCCTCAAGGCCAAATACGTCGTCTTCCCAGCCGCCTATGCTGATATCCCACTTGTCTTGGCTTATGCAACTTCGCAGGTGCCACAGCTGGAGATAGCGGTTAAAGGTGGGGGGGCCCATTCGTCAACTTGGGCAAGCTCTGAAGGCGGAGTCGTCATCGACCTCGCCAAGCTGAACAAAGTGACTGTGTCTAAGGATAGACAAAGCGTTTTTGTTCAAGGAGGCGCTGTTTGGGGCGACGTATACGAAGAATGCAGACGTGTGAATGTCGAGGCCGTTGGCGGATCCGTCTGGTTTGTGGGGGTTGCTGGATTCATGCTGGGGGGAGGGTATAGCCCTATGAGCGGGGAACACGGCTTGACCATTGATAATCTGTTGGCCGCTACCGTTGTGCTTGCAAATGGACGAATTGTGACGACATCCGCTACTGAAGAACCTGACCTATTCTGGGCGATACGAGGTGGGATTTCTGTCTCGAGAACTTAGACCATATCTGAACTGAACTAACTTGCAAATTAACAGGTGGTGGGGGCCAATTCGGTATCGTGGTTGATATGACTTTGAAAGTCTTCCCATCGAAAGGCCCTTTCACTTTTGGAGCTCTGGCATACCCAGGTTCTGAGGTTGCCAATGTCTTGAGTGTGCTTCAGGTTTGCACCTTCGCTTAAGGATGAACTATTGCTCAATGCATGTACTTTCAGAACTGGAAGCGCACACAGACCGGGAAAGAACGCCTGAATCTCGGCTTCGCGCGTCCCGCGCCTCATTTCCAAGTAAGTAATTCATCTATTTCCCATGTCCAAATCAAACCTGACCGACTAATTGTGTCTTCTCAATAGCCGACGGTCCTTATCTTACCATGGATTACACGTGACGGCGACCCTCAGGCGGCCTTGTCGCCATTCCGTGATGGTGACATCAAACCACTGGTTGATAAAATCACCACAGCCGACGACATGTTCACAATCTCTCACAGCGGAGACGCACAGCTCGCTGTTGCCCCTCGCCGGATAGTAACCTGCGGCGCTATATTCTCCGACTTTTGGACGGAGATGGTGCTCGGGGTTTGGGACAGGTGGTATAGATTCACCGAAGACAATCAAGATACTCGAGGATCGGCTATCAGTTGGGATTTGACTTTACCCGACAAGGTGGCAGAGGTGGCTCCTGGAGCGACGGCGTCAAATGTACGTAACCCTCATTATTGGGTTGTCGTTCAAGGACGGTGAGTTAGAACTTCATTGTTGCTTTCGTGAATTCGCATGAACTAGTGCATCGCGTTAGGGCAAGTAACCCAGCTTCTGATGAGGCTATCCGTAAATTTGCCACGGAGACCGCTTCTTTTATTCGGGAAACGAATACACGCAAGTCGGGCAAGGACCTCGGAGTGTTCATCAACGTCGCACAGGGAAATGAAAAGGTTGAGGACGTGTTTGGAGATAATTTATCAAGGCTGCGGAAAATGAAGGCAAAGTATGATCCTAATATGCTTTGGAGGAAAGGTTTTTCCCTTGAGCCTGATTTTGATTGAATGTACGTGTCGTTCTTGTCCAGATGGGAGATTGGATGTTCCATTCATTGAGACTGTCATTCCTGTGGTCTTCCCTTGATCCCTACTCATTGTAGTATATGGAATCTATCAACCGTTGATCTTGATCCTCATAGATATGTTGGTTATGCAGCGCTCGAGCTGACTTGTAATCTCTTAGACTAAAAAGATCATCGCGCCTCGGGAAATGCAATAGTCGGTCGATCACATGTTTCCATACACTTCGGATATTATGTATGGAAATAGGAACATCTTCGATTTCGGTGCGATATGTTCTTGTGCGGCGATAAGTCGACAGCCTGAATCTGGACAAAAGTGGTATAACTGACTCAAGGCAGGTTTAGAATGATACAATCATAAGTTGTCAAGACTACGAGTCCACTACTCTGTACTTCTCTACAGACCCGAGGAAATCCGCTAGGTCTTCCGCCACATGATCATGGACCTTGCTCGTAGGGTGAAGATGGTCACACCATATACCCCCGGGTCTCCTTGGATCCGCAGCGTCGAATCCATAGGTCACGGGGTTATCTAATAACTTGTTAAAAGTCACGGATGACGAGAAGATCATGACGGTCGCGTCCGGATGAGAGGTGGCAAATGTGCGCGCGCCGGCGCGGAGCCTAGTGTTGAAATTATCGTAAGATGTCGGATCGGGGTTATATCTAGCTACCGTGCACGAAATGAATAAGTTGGGGTTCGATGTGGCGGATGAATGTGTTACTTACCAGCAGGACTCTTCTCTATTGGGGGGACATCGATGAAAAGAAAATTGCGCGCTCCTGCATTGTATAGTTCTTCTTGGTGCGACATGAGTTTTTTTATATTGTTCAGATGCTCTTGGTTATAACTGATAAGCCAGTCTATCAGCATAGTTTCGAAGGACCGAGGAGAATAACATGGATACTTACGCACAATCATTTATACCGATCCATGTTACTGACCCGAGGGCATTAGAACACCACGAATTTACATGTAAGATTGACTCACTGAAAAGAGCATTTTCAGACGTCCAGTGTTGACCTTTAGAGCCTACATAATGCGGCAAGAACATATGATGGACCTGGCGTTGGACACCCAGAATCGTGTCTCCGCCTTTCGCAAAATCATATACAAGTAAAGGTGACTCGATATAGCCTTTCTCTTGATCCCCTGTTTCTGGTAAAAAACGGGGGCCAGGCGCGTACTTCGAGATCAAATGACCGACCCAGTTGGGCTGATCAGTCTCATTATACGTCAGGCCTGGAAAGCGCACCCCAAGGGGACTGGCAGCGGTCGGAGAAAAACCCGCTGTGAGGAGATCAAATCCGACTGCACTGTATGAGTCTCCACTATGTGCTAACATCAGTAACAATCTCCCCGTCAGCACGATGTAGATCTGGGCGCTACTAACAATATGATGAGGCGACGAATTCCGGAGAAACCTGGCCAATTTGGTCCTACTTGTATTGAATGAGACATCGGTCCGTTTGTGTCACTTGAACGCCTAGTGTCAAAACTTGGTATCAAACGAGAGATTGGAACTTGAAAGATAACAATTTCCAATCGTCTCCATTAATCGCAAACAACTGTATTATGTAATCGTTAGTGCCTGTGATATATATAGTACTCAAATACATCGAGCCTCGTGCAAGTATAATAAGAGGGAGAAAGTATGATAATGTTACAAGAAAGGAAAGTCGGCCTTTGTCGCTACTCACCTTGCGTGAGATCTCGCTTCATAACGCATGACAGGTTCCGAGTATGACATGCCGATCTGTAGGTCGCAGTATGGCGAATAGCCTTGCGACCAGGTAGCTTGACCATTCATCATCAGACCCCCTATGTAGGCTGTGTGCTTCTGGCGGCACCAATAGTTATCGACACCACTTTGGTGAAACGATGAATGTGATGCCTACTTGGCATCAGTTCTCTAGAGCGGAAGGTATCAGGTAAACGGATGGATGAACAGCCCCATATAAACCAGCTGTGAGTACAGTCACTAGGCGGGAATCAACCAATATCTCTGCGCAGTGCAGGCGGTTAACCAGGCAGCTACGGGCAATTCGGCTCAACATCCATCATTTTTGTTTCAATACCAGAGCGACAGCCATATCCATACCCAAGGACAATAGTCTCAAGTCGCCTTAAATGGCCTTGGTGATGATGATGACGTTGTTGTTTCTGCAGGGTTCCTGTGTCGTAACTAGTAACTCTCAGTAAAAACGGTTAGTCAAATAAGTCATGA
>CEMJ01390395.1:12176-39423 GCA_900068955.1 Clitocybe nebularis | reverse complement strand
TGTTCAGGTCACCAAAACACTTCAGAATATCAAGAACAAACCCACCCTTGCCCAAACCATGTGTTGACACTTCAAATAAGCAGGCATGAAGGCTGTGGTGAAGAAGAAATGTCCTCTACTTTCTAAGCAATATTAGTGTGAGTGATTGGACTTTGAAATTACATATCAGGACTGGACTGTGGATGGTTTGAAGCATGTCATATTGTCAGATAAGACAGCCTAGTAGATTATATGAGGTTATATCATCCACAGTCCAGTCCTGGTGTGCAATTGCAAAGTCCAATTACTCAACATGTACACAATGGTACATACTATGAATAGCTTAAGACCATGACACTTGTATCTTAGCTATATCTTTTATCAAATCCCTTACTATTATTCTCACTCAATCTAGGTCATTGCCTCAGTTTTTCAAAAGACTAAGTGGATCAACTGAGGTGTCAGAATGGAGGGGGAAAGTATATAGAGGAAAGAAAAGCTTTATGGGAACATATTTGCTAATTACCCATTAATGATGAAAACATATATGTATGTGGACATGATGCTTGGATGTGTTGTGTCATGTGAGTTATATCCAACAAATGTGCAAGTGTGCAACAGAAGTTGGGATAGTGGCTTTTTTCACCTTGTACAAATGGTCACTGTGTGCTGAGATCTAACCTGTAATGTAAAAGTTGTAAACTTAGTCTCTTGTACAATGACTGAGGACATTGTAATCTACAGGTGGTATATATATGTATAGTAACAAAGAGGATATTAGATGAAAAAGCATATGAGTGATGCAAAGGAAATGATGGTGGATGAGGTGCTCAATTTGATCACATGATCAAATCATAACAACTACAGTCTAAGTATCTGAGTAAGCTAGATGGATAAACCATCATGACCCAGAGTATCTTGGTGGGAGTTGTTTGGTGCAAAAAATACAAAAAATATATCTTTGTGTGTTAAGTTCCTATAGGTGAATACCAAAATCATTCAAGGCAGGAATAACTGTGGTTGTGTCCATAAATTTGAAGAATGGGGATCACCAATCAATATGAGCTTTCCTTGCATGGGATATCAGTGCCTGGTAATATAGATTTGGTTGAGGAGGTCTTGAATGTGGAGACATTGGACAATAACACATTTTTAGGGGTTAGGCCCCAATGGAGAAGATTGGTAGAGGGCTCCATATAAAGATCCTGGGGGATGTGCCAATGCCAAGGAGGCTGGCCATTGGGGGGCTGGGGTTGGGGGTGTAACAGGGGGGAGCAGTTCAGTTGTTGGTGTGGTGTGTGTTGGTAGATATGCACATTAGCTATTATGTGAAAGGACCAAGCAAAAAAAAATGCGATGTCATTGTAGTAGCATATGATTTATCAAAATTTTTCAAACACTGGTCCAGGAATAGTAGGGCAATCAGTGGTGGTTGGATGTATTTGTAATTGTTAGTGGCGGCGCTTATAGCCAACCGAGATTGAGATAACATCTTCAAGTTTCCTTCTGTAATTCACTGCTGTGAATCAGATCTTTACCTTTTACTCTTTGGCTCATTCATTAAATCATTTACATTCGTTCGACTTGAATAACCCCCTCTTTTCCGTCTTCTCAAGAACACAGCAGAGTTGTGGTTGTTGTCTCCGACAGAAAGGAGCAACATAGAGGGCCATTTTATGATCAGAAACTTGCACATCTTCCTGGATGCTCATGCAGCAAAGGACATCGGTACACGGTCACTTGTCGTGCCTAGACGCAGGGAGCCATGCCACAGGGACTCTAGCGCGTTGCGCGTCAGTACCCGGAACTTGATGGTCGGGCTGCCAGTGTTTTACCTGAAAGATTTCCAGACAGACGCAGGTTGAGAACCAGCCGGGTTGCGAAAGTGCTGGCAAATTTTAAAAAAAATCAGGGCTGATAGAATAAATTGAGCCACCGGCTCAGATGTTTTACCATATTTCTGGCACCTCTGGGCGGGCGGTTGTGGCAAGCTCACGGGGATTGGAAATTGCTTGAGTGGTACTTCGAATTAAAGCGCATGATCTGATCCGGTTGTGGATATGTGGCCTGCCCACAAGCCGCGGGTGTTACGAGAGTACTGTACGAGGTCTGCTCCATTGACGTCGGATATAGTATCTCGAGGAAGTAGATGACTCTTCTGAGACTCCCTTACAGTTATGTATGTTAGAATTTAACCTGATCTCTCAGAGATCAGAATGATTGTCTTCAGAGCCGGGACTCCTGAGTAGCAACGGTGAGAGTGTTTCCTTCCCTGCTGGTTAGATTTGCCCGCACATCTGCGAAGGTATTCATTTATCGGAGGTTCATATACATCAAACAAACTCGAAACAGGCACACAGGGATCTGGCATAACTTCCATCCAAGTGTCTAAATTGAACGGTTCAAACAGGAGGTACAGCTGATGGGACATCTTGTGAAAATCAGCATCGAAAAAGATGAAACACAGGGAGATATTGATGATGGAATTTACCTCATTCAGGGATAGGCTAGGAATGGTTTTCAACAATAAAGATTTACAACTGTAAACGGGTCTTGAATTTTGATGCTCGCGTGGAAGGCCGCGGCGTAACCGTCAGAAGTTAGGGCCCGGAAGTAGTGGGCATAAAGGCTAGCTTTCTGGTTCCGTTGGAACGGTTGCGTTGATAGTTTGGTAGCCTCAGGCAACTTGAAGGTGGTGGCTATGGGCAACGGGCAGTGCCATCAATTAAGAGGAGTCTGGACAGTCACGCGTTCACGGCCGCAGTTGTTTGCGGTTATTAGTAACGGAGTTTGTAGCTAACCATTATCCTGGCGTCAAGATTAGACCGACCAACTGAGTTACTGACTATTGAATTGATCTATTCAAGACTCGGGGCAGCGGGGCGGCTGAAGGAGAACCGTCAAAAAATATGCCAAATAAGACGAGTATGATATTCTACCGATTGTGGCTAGAGGAACCCATGTTGCTGTCCCTAGGATTATGATTTCTACCGAATCTAGGTATCATAGGGCTTCCGGGCCCCTATATCTATTGTTTCCGCAAGGATTCATACTATGTTGCGGAGTTCGAGAAATATTCAAACAGGCGCTGTATGTTTCTATCAATGACTTCAAACAGAGGGGGCGGGCCCGGCCAACAATTGTTTCGAGGCTGATAGCGATTGTCAGACGGAAGGATTTATGGGACACGGGAGATGAATGCCTTCATCGACGGTAGGAGCGGGAGTGGGAGTGGGAGTGGTGAGCCTTAGGTTTCTCAGGGCTTCTCTCGGCTAAATACTGGAATATATATGAATGCTCCCTATGACGGTAGGATCGTATTGAAATATCTCGCTTGAAGGTGTGTGAAACTGTTACCATGACCGGATGTATGGCTCCCGTGAACCAACTAATAGATATTTCTTACTTTGTCGAGGTTGATCCCCTGTATTCTTTTCTCCCTGCTTTGATGTTGGATACGTATTTAATGTCGGCTTTTAATGCTCTGGTGGGCGGTTAGACATATGTGGGCCGTGGTCCTGTGATCTAAACAGATAAGAGGTGGTGATCTGATTAAACACCAAGGGTTGTCTTGCGACGTTGCTGCGACAGAGAGACCTCCCCGCTAGTGCATGGCGTTTTGATATGTAATTTGTCCGTGAGATATATGGCCATGGTGACGGTGCGTAAACGATAGGTGAAGGGCATTGTAGATTTAATAATCTCGTTATCATCAAGTATCTTCGAGTTCGAAGGTGGAAGCTACAAACCAGCGTCTCTGCATGGTGGGATCAACAAAGCCCGTGGACTCTCACGGTTAGCTTCGGTAATCAAAAAAATACCGGCCTCCTCATGCGGAATTTGAGTGTTGCATCTGGATTCTCAGCTTTCATTCTCATCGCTTCGTCCGCTGGCTGGGTCCGGCCTCCCCTGCAAACGCTTTTGACCGTCGGGACCGCCCGCTTGAGCTCTATACTCGACGGTACACATGGCTCATAGGGCCTCAACCTCGACCGAAGTCAGTGTTAGGCTCAATGGCGCCGTTGACAACAATGGTATTGCCTTGTACCCAGACATTATGCTACGAACGAACGAAGATACGGCTATTGCCCCATGGTTGGATGAAGTCCCGGTATGTGTCTATCCTTTTGATTCCTTTGATTGTTGGGAATGGTGGTGATCGGTGGGTCTGCCGTCCAGCCGAAAGCGTTCTTTTGATCATTGAATCCCACTCCTATCGAATGCTTTGGTTTTTGAGAAGATATAAATGGTGTTTTCGGAGTCATACAGTGCACTGACAAGCTCCACAGCCGACACCTCCTCCCAAGCAGTCGCGTACTTTCGGATTTGCGCCAAAGGCATCCTTTTCCGCATTTACAAGACAAGGCAGCTCAAGTCTGAACAATATCCGCCAACCTCGAAAATCGGATTCACACAGCACGCTCAGCATACCCGAGGATAAGCGGCGGTCAGCGGATGATGAATCGGCGAGGAGACGTATTGATAGCGGGTCCTCCATGAGCGAGATACGCAAAGTCAAGTCCAGCGTCTTTTCAGGACTACTTAAGAAGAGTCGATCCAAGAGTGGACTACGTGCAGATTCAGCGAGCGCGGAACATCCCTCCCTTCACGCACCACCCCCCTTACCTGACACGCATGCCTCTTTTCTTCCCATACCCGGGCCTTCCACAAAGCCAGCCATGACACCCGCATTTCCAGCAGTATTGAAAAAGAGAGGGAAGAGAGACAAGCATTCTGCACCCGCACCCCTCACACCATCTCCAAAAAGTATGGAAGATGAATTCACACTCGACACAAATCTCGAAAGCATGGACGGAATTGTTGATATGAGATTGCACTCTCTCAGCAATGATCCTAGTTCACCGAGTAGTGGGTACCAATCAAGCAGCCATGGTCACATTTCAGACCAAAGCTCTTTCTATCAAAGTTACAATCCTCCTCTCTCATCTGTTGAATTCATCAACCCATTCCTCCCTACGCGCACCGTTGATAAACGAAAGGCTATCATTTCTCCAAAGGGCTTCGGAAAAATAGCACCGACAACGAAACTCCCGCCCAACCTCAGTATTAGACACTCTGGACACATGACTGGGCGGCTTCCGTCCGGTCCTAATGGAACAGGGGAACCCGGAAGTCCAACAGGGATGCATGTAGAAACATGGATACCTCCAGAAAGTTGGGCTGTAGAGAAAGTGGGTGAGGATGCCGCAGAGGGGGAATCATCGAGTTCAGAGGATAGCATCAGCGGAGGGGTCACCGGACGACGTATAGCAGTAAATGGGGACCATCCGCCCCACTCTGGGATAGCTCACTTCTCCAACGGCGCGCATCTGCACCCAACGAACACTCCATCTCATAAATCACGCAAGAAACACAAGACTGGAAAAACACGGCCTACACCTGAAAAACCATTCCAGATCAGAATATACAGAGCAAACAATACCTTCCATATCGCAACACTCACCCCACATGTAAACGTTGCGAATCTGACGCCTGCGTTGAATGAGAAGTTGTTGTTAGGCGCTGATGTTGAGACTCATAGGCTTTACTTGAAAGAACGGGGCCGAGGTAGATCATTTTTCGTCTTTGTTCCTTCGTTACTGGCTGACGAGACAAACATAGAACGCATTTTAGCGCAGACTGAACGTCCTGCGGATATCGTGAGGAGGAGGCTGGAACAGGCAGGTTATGATCCCGTCGACGGCATTGAGCTCCTTGGCGGTGACCTATCGTTCCTGCTCAAGTTTGTGTATAAGAGTCAGCTCCTGGGCCCAGCGGTTCGCCCTCTTTCATTCTATAATTTGGGCATTATCTTGACTCATTTGATATAGGACGAGGAGCTTACGATTGAAAACTTCGAGCATGTTGACCTAACCGGCCGTGGTTTGCGCACCATCCCTGTTATTCTCCACCGACACGCGGATAATATCGTGACCCTCAAACTTTCGCGAAACCCGATGATTGAGATACCCCTGGACTTCATACAATCTTGCTCTACCTTACGAGAACTTCGATTATCGAACATGGCGATGAAAAAAGTACCCCAAAGCGTGCGCCACTCAGAAACACTTCATCGCCTAGACCTCTCGTCAAACCGCATCGGCGACCTCGAGGAAGCATATCTAGACCAAATACCCGGATTGACGAGCTTGTTCGTTCAAAACAACAGAATTGAGAAGCTCCCGTGGCATTTTCCCCGCTTTCGCACCCTCACGACCCTAAACATCTCCAATAACAAATTTCGCTCCTTTCCCTCCGTTATCTGCGAACTGGATACCATTGCCGACCTCGACATCTCCTTTAACATGATCTCTGAACTTCCCGAAGAGCTCGGTCGTCTTACCAACCTTAGACGATTCATAATAGTTGGTAATCAGGTTTCGAAGTTCCCAGACGAATGCCGCGATCTTGTCAGTTTGCGTCACCTTGACTGCCGGCGGAATCACATATGCGACCTCAATGTTGTAAGCATGCTTCCCCAACTTCAGACCCTCAGCGCAGATCACAATGCCGTTCATGGGCTGGATTTATCACTCGGACCTTGTCTCAATAAACTCGATGCCTCGCATAACGAAATCACCCAACTATCACTCATCCCTGGTCCTATTGGCCGCAGTCCCTACGCCCTGACATCGCTAGATATCTCTTACGCCAAACTCTCTTCCCTTGATGACCTTGCCCTTGGTCAGCTTTCGTCACTCAAAACTTTGAGACTTGACCACAACACATTTCGGACGATTCCAGAGTCGCTTGGAGACCTTTCTTGCCTAGAGACTCTTTCATGTTCGGATAACAAGCTTGATGCGATCCCCACGAGCATTGGCCGCTTGCAGAAGCTGGAAGTTCTGGATGCGCACAACAACAGTCTTACAGAACTCCCCCAATCGTTATGGAATTGTGCATCATTGACGAAAATCAACGTCACTTCGAATTTCTTAGGGATCTGGCATGACCCTCCGCCTATGCCCCTGATAGATGACTCGGGAAGTTTCGACGATGGTCTTGCCCCTAGTTCCGCATCATTAGGGCGAAAAACGTCGACGGCCTCCCTTGGTACAGGACATGCTACTCCACCGCTTGTGCACTCTCTCGAGAAGCTCTACCTAGGCGAAAATAGGCTTACAGACGACGTCCTCCATCCTCTCATGATCTTCAAAGAATTGCGCATCTTGAATTTATCGTTCAATGAAATACAAGACATACCGTCGAATTTCTTCAGGAATTTGACGCTTCTCGAGCAACTCTACCTTAGTGGCAATAAGCTGACAAGCCTACCTACGGAGGATCTCCATAGACTCACGGTGCTGTCGGTGCTTTATCTCAATGGGAACAAGCTTCAGACCCTTCCTCAAGAACTTGGAAAAGTAAAGAGCTTAACGGTACTCGATGTGGGCAGCAATCTGTTGAAATACAATATCAATAACTGGGAGTTTGACTGGAATTGGTATGTCCCTTCCCCTACTTCAGAAGCGACGACTCTGTAGCCTCATGGACTTATCCAGGAACTTCAACAAACACCTCAAGTATCTCAATTTATCTGGCAATAACAGACTACAGATCAAAGCCGACCCGACAAAACACCTTGGGAACCATCGCCATAGTGTGTCTACTGTTGGTCGTCAATCGCTATCAGGTTTTACGGATCTCCATCAGTTGCGCGTCCTTGGACTCATGGATGTGACGATTACTACGACTGTTGACATACCCGACGACAGTGATGACCGCCGCGTGAGAACGTCCCTGTCCACTGTATGCGGGATGGCCTACGGAATCGCGGACGCCCTCGGAAAGCATGAATACCTGAACATGTTGGACCTTGTTCATGAATGCCGGGATCGAAAGGATGAGGCTATTTTTGCCATGTTTGGTCGTTCCCAGCCACCTAAGGCGTTACTGCCTGGAACTAGCCCCAACCGCCTTGCAAAATTCCTACGAGACAGATTTGTACACGCCCTCGAAGACCAGCTTAAGGCACTGAAAGCTCCTGAGCATGGTGGCATACCTGACGCTCTCCGCCGCACCTTCCTAAAGCTCAATCAAGACCTTCATGATTCCTTGTTCACGTCCAATCGAAAGATGTCTCAAGTGAGCACGTCAGGTGGCGGCGGTGCCATCGCCGATCCTGCTACCCTTCGGAGCGGAGTCTCAGGCATAGTCGTGTACTTTGTTGGTAAAACTATGCACGTCGCCAATGTAGGGAATGCTCTGGCGGTCGTGTCTCGACAGGGTACCGCCTTCCCAATATCCCGGAAGCACGACCCTTTCGACCGATCCGAAACAGCCAGGATCCGCTCCGCAGAGGGTTGGGTATCTCCGCCAGGGCTTGTGAATGACGAAGTTGACATTTCGCGAGCGTTTGGTTTTTACCACCTTCTCCCCATGATCAATGCACGTCCCGACGTGTGCACACATGAATTGTCGCCACAGGATGAGTTTGTCATTATTGCCAACCAAGGACTGTGGGACTATGTTTCGTACCAGATAGCAATTGATATCGCCCGAACAGAGCGAGCTGATCCCATGATAGCTGCACAAAAGCTACGGGATTTTGCCATTAGCTATGGCGCAGAAGGCAGTACAATGATCATGGTTATCGGGGTTACCGATACCCCAGATGTTGGCGTCCCGAAGAAGAAGAACCAAATTCTTGATCGGATGATATCCAGACTTGACGGGGAAGTGCCGCCGCCCGTTGGACACATCGCGCTAGTATTCAGCGACATTCGTAATTCAACTCATCTCTGGGAAGCCAACCCGGGAATGGCTACGGCGCATCGTCTCCATAATACCCTGCTCCGTCGACAACTGCGGTTTTGTGGCGGTTATGAAGTCAAGACTGAAGGTGACTCTTTCATGTGTTCGTTTCCCACCTCGCTTGCAGCAGTTTGGTGGTGCGTGACTGTCCAGCAACAACTGCTCCAGGAGTCCTGGCCACTTGAAATCCTTGAATGTGAAGATGGTAAACCTACCTACGACCCAGATGGCCGCCTCATCGCCCGTGGTTTGAGTGTCCGCATGGGCATCCATTGTGGATTCCCCAGCCCAGAGCCTGACCCTATAACTCATCGCATGGACTACTTTGGATCTATGGTCAACCGTTCCGCACGGATATGCGGCAACGCTGCCGGTGGCCAAATCGTGTGTAGCGCCGAAATTCTTCGTGAGATCAATGCTACAATCCTCAAAACGGAACCTGAGACAGAGTATTCCAAATCACAACCACCCCAGGCCGTTGAAGCCATACGCCAAATGGGCATATTAATTGTCCCCGTTGGTGAAGTCAAACTAAAAGGCCTAGAAGTTCCGGAATACCTGTCCCTCATATATCCAACTGAGCTTCTGGGCAGGCAAGAATTGGAGCGAGGCCCCGCCGGTCCAGCGGCCTCTGGATCGCGTGTACCATTCAGCGTTGCACAAATGCGAGAGCTGGGAGTTATCTGTCTCCGTCTCGAAGCCCTAACGACGTCTCGGATTTTCAGGACACTGCCTGAACGCAAAGCGAGTATGCAGACGGTCAGTGCCGAGAACGACTTGGGCGAAGGTTCTTCTATTGAATTCTACGGGGACCCCAACGTCTTGCTGCCGCCGATGAACGACCAATCCACAGATGCAGATCTTATGATGCTGCTATACTCCCTTTCTGTAAGAATAGTCAATGCTGTGTCTGAGTTGCAGGGGATGTACGGCCTTCCGCCCGTTCCCCTCTCCAAAGAAACAATCATGTCTAGTCTGTGCCGAAGCGGCGAGTTTGACGAACGGACGTTGCAGCGTATTCTGTCAGTATTACAGACCATATAGTTGTTTTTATTAATTTGTTGTCCCTTGCATTCGTTGTATTTAGATTGTGTACTGCTCTCTTTTCTCTTCAACTCCTCAATTTTTCATGTGTATTTTGTACGGTTTTAGTGTATTCGCTAGTAAGACAAATTCTCGGAACAGACAGCGTCCGCTACTCCTGAAAGACTTTTACCATCTGTTATTCAGCCCCAGTCTATCATAATCAGCGGGTGGAAAAGCCTCGCTTCATCTTATCGTGCCTTGCCGGGGATATGTCACGACCCGTTGCCGATGGCCCGGACCAGTGCAATATATCAACTTCTTTTGCAATACAGCACTTAGGCGCCAGATACTGTCTCAGGCAACGACATCCTAGTCTTACCAACCCGCATCGGCCTCGAGCTTTCTTGTATCTTGATGTAAGATGATATTGGTTCAATCGCTTCCTCTCTTTGTCTCTGTTCTCCTTCACGTCCATGCGGTAACTGGAGCTTCCAATGGTCAGGTTCGTAAAAATTCCCACGTGAAATCCGAGTCGAACGACGACATTTCGCTTGGGTATCTTGCTCACCGAATTCAATTTTAGAGCAATAAAGGATTGGAGATCGTAAGTATATGTCGTTTACTTACATGTTGTGATAGTGCTTAAATATACATCTTAGCTGAACAACAGTCAGGACCAGAATCCGTGTATACTCGTGGACGACATCAGAGTACCATGCCTGAAAACTGTAACTCGACGTAAGCTCTTGTATTCGTGAAATTTTTTTCATTAAACCGATAATTTTCTGCCTATGGAAGGTGCACTGGACGGCAGGGACGATACATTATCAAAGGCAACGACGTGCACTTGGTATATTGATTTGACTGACTCACAAACACTACCGCCTAAACCCAAACAATAGTAACAGTGTATATTTCAATCTGTGGAGCGCTTGTGTGCTCATCGCTGGGAAGGAACCACTCCCTGTATACGGCGTCTGGGGAGAGACGTGCCAGAATAGTTCTTTAAGCCTCGCTGGCGGATATGAAAACAATCAGGCATTCGATATTCCTCTGTGGGCATATATTCCCGTACCAAAATCGTCATCAACATTTGACGTTCAGGGTATCCTTACCAGTAAGTCTGGTTCATTGTTTTTATGCGTCCTGTTCTAATTTTATCAGTGGCGCAGGGGCGGAGCTGGACCACTATACAAATCCTGGCTCCAGTCATTAGCGGAGTAGGAACGCTTGTATTGTGTATGCTCGCATTCTTCGTCTATCACTCGAGGTCGACAAAGAAGAAAAGGTGGCTGATGGAAGTCCTACATTTTTTTCGGCCTAGTATTCCGCGCGTTCACAAAGTACGGCAAGCAAAGAGAAACAGCACTTGGTCCATCGATCGTCCAGAGGGAACTGACGAGCTCGATCATGACGAAGAACTTTCTAACAAAACCGCCCATGCGCGTCTGTCTTCGACGGATACGATCGACTCTTATATTTCGTCGAAACCAGAATGGCAACTCCCCGGAAAATCATTATGGAAAAGGTTTCGAATAGTAAACCAACTGAAAGACGGGCCTGGCCGTGTTCCACTTCCATGGGGGGATCGAGCTATTGCTGTCCAGTCCATACCTCCTTCTCGTGGATTTCGCGTTGACTCTATGGATTACAGCACTCAGTCTGGACATTCACAAAATCATACCTCAAGAGATTCCAAAAAATGGTCAACTGAAAATGGAGCCCCTGGCAGCAGCCGAGCTCACGAGACGATCTTTGAAATGGACGAAACCGAAGATAACAGCGAGGTTGCAGATCATCAACTTCCTTGGCGTTTCGATGAGCGCGCGTCCTTGATTGCACCGGAGGAGAGAAGCGAGAATAGCGTTTTTCTTATCGGAAGACGCGACTTCACTGTGGAATCAGGGAGCTCGAAAACTCAGTCCATGTCAAACCACGTGCAAATAATTCCCCCAACACCAACGATCTCTTCTCATTCTTCCCCTGTGGCGGCTATAAACTTACACCCGAACCCTCAGCCCGTAAGTTATCTCTATCTATATTCCGTTTCCCTAATTCCATTATGCTGATATTGCTACCTAGCCATTGATAAGACGAGCGTATGTGCCACCAGCACCCAAACTACCCGCACCGCTACCACCCGCGGCTCCTCCTCGAATTCCACCACAACTACAAGATAAGGAACGCTTGTCCCAACCTACCCACCCTATTTCCCAGCGTGATACTTCACCTGTTCGAAATCTCAACCAGGCACAACCTCAACTTGATCATTTATCATCTGATGCTTCCCAGGAGGCGTCTACATCAGCCCGAACTGATCCCGCGGTGTTATCCCCCCCTCCAAGCAGGCGAAAGCCATCTTTGGAAAAAGTTCCCCCCCACGAGATGCCCTACCCACTGCGACGGCCAGTTGGTGGCCGACAATATCTAACGTCTCCGTCATCATCAGAAAGCTTATATAACCCTGAGAACACCCCTAGCCCACCCCACCATGCGAATCAGTCCCATTCCCGCCACGGATCTCACGACACCATAACGGCGTTGAGAACGCAGCCCCCTCGAAGCAATATTTCATCTACTCCTTCACCTCCCCATTCTCATAGGCAGCTTTCCATTGATGATGAGCTCGCGCGGCAAGACTCCCTGCTCTCACAGATGTCCTTGGAAGCTTCATCGCAACCGCCCCCGTCCGCAACCCTGGCTCCCCACCGCCGCGGCCGTTCCGCAGATGATGGGTCGAGTTACGCAACTGGCTCTGGTTCCTCACCTAATACCCATTATCGCAGCCTCTCCAGCGAAGATGTTATCCCAGGAAGGTCAGATCCAGTGATGTTGTTCCCGGGACCCGTACGGGGCGCAGGATATATTCTGCAGACTGCTAGTCAATCTTCCTCCAGTTTATATTCGAACAGCAGTTATCCAAGATCGCCCCCTGATGTTCTTCAGCCCAACAGAAGGTCATAATGGCCGTTATATTGGACTGTTATACTTATTATCAGTTTTGTTGTTGGATTGCAGAAGTTGCTCATTTCTCCTCTTGTAACTCTTACCTTACATCTACCGGTTCTGTTCTGTACAGTTTGTGTCGTCTTTGGAAACAAATACAAATATTGTAATGAAAGTTAGCGATGACAACTTGCTCTCAGCCGAAGGTAAGACCTCTAGTAGCAGTGAGTGTCAAGCTGACAGTACCCAATATAAATAAGGTATCAGATTTCGTACCTGCCTGGAAAGATATTTGCCAATAAGTACCGATGATGAACTTACTGGCCAGCCAGGGCTGTGAGCATTTTGGCGTCCTTCTAAACGTCTATTCAAATCTTCAGCCTTCTCCTCGGTAGCGCCCAGCTGTCAAGCGGCAGATGGACAACAGAATTGATCGCCTCATACGATTCGTTGTGTACGCTCGGTCTACGTTCACCCAATACCTCATGTTCACACTCCATTGTCCTTTTATTCCATATGGGACTTGGATCCTAGATATCAGCAGTGGAGACTCCTAATCGTGTGGTGGGCTGTAATCGCTCGACTAGAATGCAGTCATACGACCACCAGTGACAGTATTGACAACCTCATGAATGTTTCTTATTTGGACAAACGATCATGCTTTCCGCCGGGACCTTGTGCCGGTAGGCTAATAATTTGAAGTTTGACAGGTGTTGCCTTCGGGCAGGTCGAGCCAAGTTACGTTACATCGCCAACCATTATCAGATCACTTCTTCCCCGATAATCAAGGAGATGTCCGACTTCACACTTCGCCGGAGCGTGATCCTAAGTTGAAGTTCGAGAGACACTAGGCCAAGAGGTGCGTTGGTATCATCAAAATATTCAGATAATCACGATGTGCACGGGGTTTTATCGATTCCCCATCATCCCCTCACCCAGTGGCCATCCCAATACCCCTCTTAAGTATTTAGTGAGCGCTGGGCGCGAGACCTTGACGGAGTTCAGAGCTTACGTTTGATCGTTATATGCCCGAGCACAGCGCGTGTTCTTCATATTTACAAATCATCGAATGAGTATTTGGCCACGAAGTAACGACATTCTTTAAAGGTAATCAGGGTGGCCCCAATCATCCGCATTTGATGGAGAAGGATTTGGTTATAATCGAAAGGGATGTTGGGACTGAATGGGGAATTCAACATTTAACTTGAAGGGACAGACTGCGCACTTAGCAATTACTCCTGTTAATTATATATCCTATAGTATAGTAAATGATAAAACAAGCCTAAAGCCAACCAAACAGGAGTGCAGGGGTCACAATCGAAAGAGGTATATTCACAATGTTGATCAACGGAAGTTATAATGGCTTAGGGGTTCGTAGCCAAAGATAGGCCTATACTGGACTGGTGGGGGGTCGGGGGCTGTGTCGTTTAACCACCAAAGAGAAAGAGCGATTGCTAGAAACAATGCAGCCAGATGCCAGCGCTATGACGGAGAGTTAGTTTCAAATCTATTTCCGACGGGGGGAACGCACATATAAAGCCCACACCGGCCGCTTGGGCCTCATTATCTCAATAGTGAGTAAATCTTGTAACAATTCTCCCCAGCTTGCATGATCAATCGACATTGACGTAGTGTCATACCCACTCCTAGCTTGCCTACGAACAAAAGTTACGGATATGGCGTCACCCCCAGCTGCCGGTCCCCTGTCAATGCCGAAATCACGGTCAAACATAGCAACGACCTCCTGTATAAGATGATTGAGAGAGATTTGGTGTCCAGGGTAAAAGTACACGAACGTCGTAGTTGAGTCCCCGAAGGCGTTCGCGCCCGTAGATCTTCTTTGTAGTACCATAGATAAGGATGATGTAAGATGGTGGAGAATTCTCCGAAGAATCTTCGGGCTTTTCCACAATAGAGAACATGCGCCTAGCGCCGGAGGGCATGATGAAGGCGCTGTTTGAACGTCTGAGCGACATGTTAGGGATAAGTGGATGTATTGGCTCTTCCTGGTGGCAAGTCGTATGTTTTATACTGTCCATGGTGGCACAGTAACCTGGAGCGGTGGATGGGGTGAGCCTTTGGCATTGTAAGCCTTTCAGCTAGCACACAAAGAGTCGTTGTGTCACGAGTATCGCGCAGGTCAGAATAACTTGGGTGAAAGGGTGATGGTTAGGCTTGGCGTTCTTCTGTTCATTCTAGTAGGGAGATTAAATATCACTTGTCGACTGCACGTAGTTGAATCAGAGTTGGGTATATGGTGATCATGTAGTGACCAATGGAAAGAGTCCAGGCCACAACCAGGCCAGGCGCTCGGTCACCCCCCAGTCGCCGATTACATATAGGCTCCCGATGGCATATTCGTGTTCTTCCAATTTGGTTTAGCCTCTCGCTGACAGATCAGTATACTTTAAGGATCAAAAGCTGATCGTTTGTTGTGGAAAAAGTTGCTGAGAAGCATAAAGGTTTGGAACTTCCGAGTTTTAAATGCAGAAACCTCAGGCTGCTGTAAAATCTTTGTCATGTATGTCGTGGTGGATGGCCGTGTTCCTCGTAGCTCCCGGGCGTTACATGGTGAATCGCCGGACCTTGGTTGATGGGAAGAGGCAGATATACGTACAACAGCCGTTGGTGTCCGAAAATCGTCCAAAAAGGCAAGGTTTACCCAAGGCAAAGCACTCTCCTGAATTCCAGCCACACATTTCCCTCAGATCCCCCTGATTGATCTCAGGTGAAATAAACGGAAGTAAACGAGCTCCTTTTGAGTAGAAATTTTGGCTCTGGGGTTAGCCGTGAATTGGGCCATGGCTGTGCTTGTCAACAAACCTTGTACTCCAATAGTGGACATTTTTTTACCACGTTACAATTGAGCTTCGATGTCTGTTGCCTTTTACTTGTCTGGATGGTGAGTTTGATAAACGGCGTTCCTGATGGAAGTATATGTTTAATGTCCTTGTTGGAGCAGCCCGTACCGAATCGACGATCCCTTATACAATCGGATTCGAACCTGATTTACTTAATCCAGATTCAACTCATCAAATAAGTTAGAAGATCATAAAGCACTGCACTCCTCACGGGTTACGATATATATACGCTCTTGCGGTAGCTAAGCGAAGCTCGCTCTCCTACCTTGCCCATCCAATAATGTCAGACCCAGAAACTGAGCCTACCTCTGGAGGTGCATACTATGATGAAAGAGCGGAGAGGATTAGCAATATGATTGACGAAGAGATCAAGGTAGGCTCTCCAGCCTTCATTCCTCCGGCGCAACGCTTCATTTCTAAATAGAAAGAGTCTGTGAAACGTAAGGAGGCCCGCAACAAAGAAGTCAAAGGTATGTCCTTTCCTCCTAACAACACTTCTATCTTTATTTATCGTGACACAGTCATGTTGCTGGGGCAGGCAGAATCAGGCAAGTGCGCTGTTGTACACATTTACACCCCCGTTTTACTTCTCTACAGGTAAATCGACTCTCCAAAAACAATTCCAGCTCTATTACGCTTCTCCTACAATCGATGGCGAACGACCCTCATGGCGCCCCGTCGTATACTTCAATATCATCAAGGCCGTTCGCATGATTCTCAGCGAACTTGACTATGAGTTCTCACAAGCCGCGGAGGCGTCCTCCTCCTCTTCCTCCTCCCCCTCGGACTCAAATGCAATCATCGAAACTCCCATAGCCTCAGATAGCTCGGGTCCGTCTTCGAGCACAGCAGCGACACAGAATGAGATCGGGGAACTCCGGGTTAGGCTTCTGCCCCTTGTAGCAATCGAGGACGCCCTAGCGTCTGAACTGAGTGGCGGTGTCTCTATTTCTGGTGGCCGGACAGGAGCGTACGTACGTTCTGGGTGGCAAGCCTTGGTTACACCGAACTGGCCCATCGCAGATAACAAGGTAGCGGGGAAGAGTCATGCCCCCGAGATCATCAGTCTAGCTGCCAAGACCCTTGCTTCCACGATGGAAGCAATTCAAGGCTTGTGGACCCATAGATCAGTCAAACGTCTCATCCAGGCGCGGAAGTTAAGACTTGATGAATCAGCGCCCTTGTATGTGTGTTTCGTCACTTCACAAAGCTCCACTGATGTCCATGATTCCCTATCTTCAAGCTTCCTATCTAGCATTGCCAGAATATCTGAACCAGACTATCAACCAACGAATAGTGCGTTGATTATTACCCCTAAATCATATTGCACCCATCCCAATACATATCTCAGATGACATCCTTAATGTTCGTCTCCAAACGCTGGGCGTTATGGAGCATACGTTTCCTATCAACATGGGAGGAATCACTTATGATTGGAAGCTTTATGATGTGGGAGGAGCGGTATGTCGGCATTGACGTTTCCTTGACCTCGCTATACTTAGCATGCTGATATGTTGACACACAGCGTGGTCAGGTATCGTAATTGTCGTTTCGCCATCAAAGAGTCGCCTAAAATGGTCGGGTTTTCCTATTCCAGAGGCATGCCTGGGTCCCTTACTTTGATGATGGTGATTACCTGTCTTCGTTATCTCGGGACCCTTTTTAACAACGTGGATCCCATTTCATTTATAATTTCTCTCCCATCCGCATTTCATTGACGTTCACATCTGTTTCACAGCGACAGCCATTATCTTTCTGGGTAGGTCTGCCCTATTTGACCAACAATTAAACATACCTTATTTTTAACGCCCTTCGCAGCTCCGATCAGTGCCTTTGATCAGGTGAGTTGACTCGCTGTTACCAGTCCCCTTATCCCCTAACTTACGCCGGGGAACATTGTAGTACTTGGAGGAAGATCCGAAAACAAACCGGATCGATGACTCGCTCCAACTTTTCACAGCCATTTGCTCCAACAAGCTTCTCAAAGATGCACATCTTGTTCTCATGCTGAATAAGGTAAGTTTCCCCCATTAACGTCCTGTGATGTATCCCAGCCCCTAATCCCTGTTAAGGCTGATCTTCTAAGGCAAAAGCTGGAGGCCGGGCACAGGGTCCGGAAATAGTACGTCTCTCCGATTTCTGATCCTCCTAACCACGCCCGCCGACTGACTGACCATCAAACAAACATCTTTTGTGTCTATTTTTGGGGTTTCGTGCTTGGCCTGTCACCAGTATCACAAGCTACGGAGACCGTCCGGACACGTATGAGAGCGTTTCTGAATACTTTAGATCGCACTTTATCCAAGTGCATCGGAGAAAGGACATTTCGCGGAGATCTCTTTATGTTGTGCGTGGGGATTTTTGGTTTGCTTCGTCATCTGGCTGACGTGGTATTCTGTTCACTCCCGTTAGCATTTCACGTCTATGCTGGTATGTCAACGTGGATTGTGCGCGACACTCGATCTGCCTGTTAATGCTTTCTCCTATCAATTCTATAGGATATAAAGGCTACGCAAAGCATAATAGCGACTGGTAAGCGCCCTAACAAAAGGAACCTTATCAACAAAAACAACTAATACATATGCAGTTGGAGAAGTCATCATACGGCAGCATATTTCACAGCTCGGTCTTGCCTAGATAAGATAGATATCATATGCCCATATACAAACTGTTACTATACCCTACGAACTAACCTTCGCCCCACCTACATTCCTCACATATCCCCCCAGTGTCGTTCTTATGAATTGTATTCATATCGGCTTATTCTTGGCATTAATTGACCACTCGATCTCTGGCTCTTGATTCCTAGTTGATATATACGCAAGATGCCGCGACTGTCTAGCCCACTCAACTCCTCCTTCACTTTGACAAATTCAGCATGGGTAGGAGGTGCGAAAAGCCCGATGTCGACTTGGCGCAGGCAGCTGAACTCGGGTCGGACGAGCAGTGAATCAAGGTCGGCCCACCCGCCGTCCATCTTCTTGAGATCTGTGAAAAACTCGATCCCGATGCGTTCGAGGACGTTGGACGTCGAGATGCTGTAGAGCAACGTCTTCACCCACGTGATGGCCCTGGCGGGATCTTCGAGTGTTAAGCGGATTGATCGAAGACCCGAGTTGCGACCCAAATTAAACGAATGAACTGGAAAACACAAATAAGATTTGGTGAGCCAAACGTTCCTCGAAGAGCAGAAAACGAAAACACGAGAAGAAGAAACACGATACTTACCATCCCAAGGCCCTGGTTTGAGGTGAAAATGTTCGAGGGAACTCCCCGTCGCCTCGAGAAGCCTTTCGATCGCCGTAACATCGTGGAAATGGGCGACGCGCAGCTCGCGAAGGCTTTTGATTTCAATAGTCGATTGTTGGCTGAGGAACCAATACCCCAGGAATCCAAAGGCTACATAATCGAGAACAAGGAATTCGAGTGGGCAACGACGTGTGATGGTGCTCACTGCCACCGGCGTCGGAGTCCGGAAGCAAGCTTGCGCCGAGACGTCTGGAAGCGTGACCTCATTGTCCATCTGACCATCACCATACACCCTCGTGGATGTCAGGACAAGCCCTTTAAGGCTCTGGCACGACGCGAGGAGGTTGGCGAGGTCGGAGAAGTTGGGAAAAGACCATGAACCGAGGCGAATGTATGTGAGTGTGGGGATTGCAAAGAGGTGTGCGATGGCGCTCTGCAGCGTCCGGGGCAGGGTACCCCAGTGCAGGGATGCAAGAGAAGAGAAGTCGAGGCGTTTCAGATGCGTTAGAGATTTTAGAAGAGGTGGCAATGTTCGTTCCGTGGTAACCCATGTTGTTGAGCGCCCACCTGGCGAGGAAGTCCCGCCACTCGGGGTTCCTTCGCAGATCTCGAGTTCGTGTACATTTGGGATGATGTGAGGGGATGCGGTGAGCATGTGGTAAAGGCGTTTGCATAGTTCGTTAGGAGGATACCGGTGGAGGGGGGACACTTTGAGAGTGATCTTTCCGAACAGGTGAAGCCGGCTTGTGGGGAGCCATGCGTGGCATACGAGCGAGCAGTTGCTCAATGCCAATAGGTCGTTGTGCAGGTGATCTATGATATGATCGACGAGCTCCTGTGGAAGGTATGGGGTCGTCGTCGAGTTGGCTAATGACATCTGAAGAACGGTGGTGTGTGTGTGGGGGAAATTATGGATAGAAATCTAGAGTGGCTCAGGGATGGGTTTCGTATAAGAAGCGTTATTTTGCGAGCAAGGTGTCAAGGTATAGCACGCCGTCAGAAGGCGCGCACCAGGCCGCACAGCTGTTGACCAGCAGGTAATCAGACGGTAACGTCCTGAAAGCTGATCAGGTAATGGGATTTCGATACATGATTGATCGATATCGATCATATTCTTTGTGAGGAGATGAGGCATCGATTGAAGGATCATGAGTTGATCATGAGGTCTGACCCTTTTACAGGTCCGGAATACCCTACACAGCCACCCCTCTGCGATTGACAGTAACCAGAACACTCAGATCCCATACCATCTTGAATGATTGTACTCTACCTAACTGGATGCCGTATCGACAGCCTGCAACTGCCAAGGTGCCTCGTGTGCCATCATCCTATAAAGGCGGCCTTAATCATCAGATCCACCTCCATCTCCCATCCACGTTGTCTTATCAAAGCTGCACCTTCTCGCAACGATCCATACATGTTCCATGCCGCATCGTTACGGACTTTTCAAAAGAAACACTACTGATCAAAGGCCATGCCAAATTTAGATTTCCTCTTGCTCTTGTTCCATACTTGTTCCATACCACTGCCTTTCAGTGAGTGGTGACATCCGTGTTCTGCCCTTTCGTCCCGCGTTGGTATCTGTATGGGTCCCTATCTTACACTCATGATACCAAATTCATAACTTAACCCATAGGATTGGATACCGTAGATCATCATCAAGTCTAGAACGGGACCCACTTAAGTATATCTCAAGCTCCTTCGTCCTACTGCATGAGTTTGTCAATCTTTAAAGGGGATACTTCCAGCACCCTACATCCCCAGCCTCTCGTTATCATCAGAAAACTTCCACCACGTTGTCTGTTTAATACGTACACACCATCCTGCATAGGCATTACTGTGGTGTTTTTTTTTTAATACTACTCCACGATGCCTGTTTTAGATACCCTGGTTCGAGGAATACGGTTTACCATTCTCCGAGTATCTTCTCTCCATATCCTAGGACCTGGAATGTGCTGGGCGTTAGGGAATGACAATGAGAATCATCAGGCTTGAGGTAGACACCAAGTCTCAATCGGGATAACCGGGCCGCACATCTAGGAACACGTGGGTAACTGTGGGAACAATTTTTGAAAAAATCGCTGCTGAAAGTGTACTGGTCCCAGTGAAGATTCGACCAAGGTTACCCAAAAATCCCGCTGCTCCTGCCAGATCCAACAGCCCAGATACACGATGTCAACAAGCGGGCTCAAGGCGATTGCGCCTGTACCAACGGCAGCAGATTTCTTGGATATCGTATTGTCGAAGACCCAGCGGAAGACACCAACGGTATGACCAGTGCGACAATCGTCGTTTTCCGACCAGCAGTGTTGATTTGAGGGTCGCGCACACAGGTCATCCATAAAAACTTCAAGATCAGCCGGATAAGGAACTTTTACATGCGTAAAGTTAAATTTACGCAGGATACATTTGAAGAAAAATTGGGTGCTATATTGACTGAATTCCCGATGCTTGATGTACGTGGTTTATAGTGGATCGAGTTTCGTTTTCCTTCTTACATAGATCTTGTGTTTTTATAGGACCTTCATCCATTCTTATCATCATTAATGAATGTACTTTACGACAAAAATCACTACAAGCTCGCCCTCGGTCAGCTACGCACCGCCCGCCATCTAATCGACCATGTCGCAAAAGACTATGTCCGCCTTCTCAAATTTGGCGACAGCTTGTACCGGTGTAAACAGCTAAAGAAGGCTGCTCTTGGTCGGTAAGTACCCAACTAGTATTTTTTATATATCACAGTAATTAATTTCATACGCATTGCAGAATGGCTACGATCATGCGCCGGCAAAAGGACCCGCTCGCATATCTCGAGCAAGTGCGTCAACATATATCCCGTCTCCCCGCCATCGACCCCAATACACGGACGCTCTTGATCTGCGGCTACCCCAACGTCGGGAAATCATCTTTCATCAACAAAGTGACCCGCGCCGATGTCGATGTCCAGCCGTACGCCTTCACCACCAAGTCCCTGTTTGTCGGGCATTTAGACTACAAGTACCTCCGATGGCAGGTGATCGATACCCCTGGGATCTTGGACCACCCTTTGGAGGACATGAACACGATTGAGATGCAGAGCATAACTGCACTTGCGCATCTCAAGAGTTGTGTGTTGTATTTTATGGATCTCAGTGAGCAGTGTGGGTATACAGTAGAAGCACAGGTGGGTTTGAAGCGCTATTATCTGGTTATACCTCATTTTGACTCTGCCGCAGTGTAAACTATTCCATTCTATTAAGCCCCTTTTCAACGGCAAACCAACCTTACTTGTCATTAACAAAATCGATGTAATGCGACTAGAAGACCTCCACCCGGACTCCCGAGCACTAGTACAGGAAATTATCGACACGGAGGACGTCCAATACGTGCAAGTTTCTTGTTACTCAGAGGAGGGGGTGATGGATGTAAAAAATAAGGCTTGCGATGCTTTGCTTGCCCACCGCGTCGACGCGAAGCTTAAAGGAAGCAAAATCAACTCCGTGATCAACAGGATTCACGTTGCGCAGCCGAAAGCCCGGGATGATGTTGTTCGTGCACCGTTCATTCCAGAAGTGGTGAAAGACAGGAAGAAGTATGATAGGAACGACCCGGATAGACGTAGATTACAGCGAGATGTCGAATTGGAGGAGGGAGGAGCTGGGGTGTTCAACATCAACATGCGGCGTATGCCATTTCTTCTTTTTTATTGCCTTTTTTCTCAAATTTGTTTGGGACAGAGGATTACCTGCTGGCGAATCCAGAGTGGAAGATGGATATTATTCCAGAAATCATGGATGGCAAGAATATCGCTGATTTCATTGATCCTGATATTGCCGAGAAGCTCGAAGCTCTCGAGCGAGAAGAAGAGAAACTCCAAGAAGAAGGATTCTATGATAGCGACGACGATATTGTGAGCACGGTGTGATTTTTCTTCCAAGTATATCGACTCACTTTCCTGGGCATTAGTTCGACTCGGATGACGAGCGCGAAGCAAAAGAAGCCACCATCGCCCTGTCGCACAAAATCAAATCCCAGAGCATCAAGAAGTCAAAGAAGAACCAGTCACGTCTTCCTCGCACTGCTGGCCTGCGTACACTTACGGAACTTACAACGGAGCTGACGAAAGCCGGGCTTGATCCTAGCCGGATTCAGGAGCGTGCTGAGATGTTGGCGAAACTCCAGGGGGCTGAGCGGAAGAGGAAGAGGGACGAGGATGGGGACGAGGATGGAGATGTTGATATGGATGATGAAGGTGGAGAAGGGAGCGGCGATGATGCGGACGGATGGATGGATGTCGATGGGGAGGAAGCGCCGAAGAAACGTGTCAAGACGAACTCGGGCGCGGTGGTGGCTGCAGATAGACGTGCACCGAAATCGGATCGTCGGGTGGCTGGTTTACGTGACGAAGGGGTAAGGAGCCTGCATTTCTGGTCTTTTTATGGGTTTCAATCTGACTTTTCATATCTTTCGCAGCAAGCAAGCCGTGCAGTCAAACTACGCAACCTCGGCCAACGACCCCGCAACATGCTGGCCAAGGCTGGTGAAGCCGACAGGCAGATCAAAACAAAAATGGTAAGTAGTGGGAATGATAGTCAGGTTTCCGCTGCTTATCAACAATCCACATCCAGCCAAAACATCTATTCGCTGGCAAGCGGAAGGGTGGAAAGACGCAAAGACGGTGAACGTTCAGCCTCAGTTCCTCACCCCTTCCATTACATTCGTTGGCCCCCTGCATGTATATATCGTTTTCTGGTTGTGCACACAAAATCAATATCATATCCACATCTATCATCAAGACAGACCATACATGATCGGTGAGCTACGACTACGCAAAGAGAAATCAAGTTGGGGGAGTGGTGAAAGTCGAAGAAGGCATTCCTACGAGCAAGCAAGTCCTACAAACAAGCAAGTCCTACGAGCAAGCAAGCAAGCTAAGAGAAGCCAAATAAGAAGGATAAAAGAGTCCAGCAATGATCCATATAAAGTATAGTGTACAGTATTTAGCAGACACGTCCTAATGACATATCCTCTGGGGTCGTTAGCGGCGGGGGGTAGGCGAGGCTTAAGTTATAAAAATGGATACTATCATCGGTTGGGGTGTCGCAAGGTGGAGAGAGGGGAGGGGAATGTATTTCAATCCCAGTCGATGGCTATGCCACCGGGTGCAGTAGCAACGCCTATGCCTCGATCTGCTTCTCGTTTTAGCCATTTTAAGGCGCGTTTATCATCTTTAAGAAGTGGGGTCAGTTTTTCTAAGCATCGTTGGTTGTGTTCCTGCAAAAGGACGTGAGCGTTTTGGAGTTCGCCTCATGTATTAACAAGCTCACCTTAATCCATTTGATTTCTTCCTTCGTTAACATGCTTTCTCTCGCCATCCGCGTTTGGATTGGCACACACGTAAGACGTTCGAAGCCAAGCCAGACGTTTCCGTTGAATTCGCCTTTCGTCTGTTTGAGCTAATATTGAGTATTTGATCCAGAATGTATGGTACGGACTTACATGTACACTGCGTACAACAAGAGCGGACTCGATGCGCATACCCCATTTTCCCTCGTTATCTAAAGATGTGGTGGTGAGAAAGGGCGACATCATAAGCTAGGAGAGAGTGCTCACAGAAACCGGGCTCGTTGGTAATGACATGGCCGGGAACCAAAGGTATACTGCTTGAAAAACTCTGTGGTCCTTCATGGACAGTCAAAAATGACCCAAAGCCATGCCCTGTTCCGTGCTAGGGGTGGTGTCATCAGGATTCTGCTCTTAGCGGGTTATAATAGGCATACCATGTAGTTTAGACCATCCTTCCAGAGAGCTTTACGTGCCAAGACATCGAGCTGATGACCCGATGTACCTTCCGGGAATATGGCACTATCGATGGCGATCTATGCAAGTTGGGATGTTAGTAAAATTATTGTGCCTGGTCACCACATTGTTTTTGCTCACATGGCCTTGGAGAACTCGGGTGAATGCTTCAGACTGTTCCATAGTGGGTCGCCCAAGATGTACGGTCCTCGTCGTGTCACACGTCCCGTCTCTGTATTGGCCACCAGAATCACTTCGTGGATTTTCCCGTAAGTCTGAGTAGGTATAGAATGATTCGGGATAGCTTACTTGAGATAAGGTGTATCACGTTCAATCATGTGTGCAGTTGCTTTCTTCGGTGTATAGTGTGGAAGGGCGGCATTGGCTCCGGTTGCAGAAATAGACTTGTACGCAAGCCCCATGAAGTGCCTGTTGTGTCTTCGGAATTCTGTCAACCGAGATGCGGCTTCATACTCCGTGATTTCGTAACCTTCTGACAGCTTAAACTCTAGCCACGCAAGGAATCGGACCTAGGTATTCGTCCATTGTCAAACATCGAAACCTAGAGCCCAAGCAAGATTAACGCACAAAAGATGCCCCATCTCGTAAATATGCCCTTCTCAATCCATCAATCTCCGTCTTGTTCTTGACCGACAGCATCTGTTCTACGAAAGAAGGCGCCACAGTGTATCGGTAATGGGTAAGCATCAATGAAATGGCATATGACGCCTGTGGCGAGATGAGAAGCTAATACATTGTCAGAACACTGTCTATGAATAAGAATTGAATATCGGCTAACCTTGCCCTCGCCCCACTCCCTTCGTCTCAGGAAAGTCCAAAAATCGAGATATTCACGCCTCTCCACATGCAAGGCCTTCAGGTAATCGATAGTGTCTGGAGTAACTTTACTAGAATCTAGAAAGATCACAGCCGAGTCCAGACCAACGAATAGATATGCATGGAACAGAGGATTGTGCGGTATATCTGAACCCCTGAGGTTGAGAATGTACGCTAGAAGTCGGTGATAGCATTAATGGAACCTTTTCCCATTCAAGATGATAGGAAGCTTACCTATCCCAGAAAGTGACGTGACGAGGGTTCCTACTTGCATTTGAGCGGGGGTAGCGGGGTTTCTTGAATACGATGGGACGGATGGTGCCTGCTGGCGAATCCAATCGCGCAAGTCATTAAGTTTAGTTTTCGCATCCACACCTGAGCAAAGGGGTATGAGATATTGGGAAAGTTGATGAATAGGAGACATACCAGCGAACTCAACGGGCTGGATAAATATGGGGGCTTTAGATTTCGGGGGTTTATCTTTCCAGATGAGGTCAACCAGATTTTGGGGAGGGAAGACAAGTTTCGAATTGAGGGGTGCGATCTTGCTGTTTATAAGCGTAGCCTTCTCATGCGAGATCATTCGAGCATCGAATCCTATCCGTGCGTCCTTCGCATTCTCCTGAGTTAAACAAAGGGTTTAGGTCGATGATATGATTGAAGGGGGTCAAATGGCTTACCAGGAGCCAGTCGATCCAATCTTTTGGTTCTCCAACAGCACCGGCCCTAACCAGCGTCCAGTTCCGGTCGAGTTGTTTTCGAGCCTGTAACCAGTAACGAGAATCGGTAAATAGGTATGCAGAAGTCTTGGTAACGATGGCTTGTCCAGCTGTGCCCAAGAACCTGTCCTTATTATAAGAAACTGGATGGCAATTTGATTATGATAGAATCATACCCAGATATATATTCTCGGCGTTTATCGCTCTCCGCAACGTACTCAGTTCCGTGGGCATCTTCACTCGGTATGATACTAGAGAACGTCAGGCTACCCCAACGACAAATCCCAATAGCCACACTTACTAATAGTCTAAGTCATGCGTAGCCATATTCCTACGTAGATCCTCTAGTCTTTCAGTCGTATCCTCCGTACCCCTTATCGAATCAACCTCGTTCAATTTGCGTTCGAGGGCAGACCCAACGAGTGTACTCGATGAATCGTTCGGGTACATTTGCGGTCGCCTAGACGTGGTGGCCCTGTCCCCATCGCTACGATCGCCCGACCGGGTATGGGTCGTCGACTTACTCCGATGAGTGTTGTGACTCCTGCTAGTGTCCTGTGTCCTGTAGGTTTCTTGTGTCATCAGTGTATCCTGTGTCCTGTGTGTATCCTGTGTCCTTTGGGTAGACCTGCTAGCCTGGGTCGACTTTGAATTGCTCCTCACTGGCGCTTGGTAGAGCGGGAGATTGGTCTGGGACATGGAATGCGGCATGTCAGGCAAGTCTTTCTCCATTTCCTTCTCTTTCTGCTTCTTCCCAACACCCCACCCATATCCCCACTTCACTGTTCCTGTCGATTTCTTCGTTCCTGTCATGGTATTCGACCGAACGATCTTCGGGCGGCCTTTACCATCTTTGTGGAATTCAGGGAGGGTAGAAGGAACTTCATCATACTTCTCTGAATCAGTATGGAAACTGAGGCCGTCTGCAGCAGTGGTCAGAGTGGATGTAGGCGAGTAAGACGGATGTCGGATCATATGGTCCTGAGGGTGGGACCCTCCAGCTTGAGAGCGATCAGAGCTAGACCAAGAGAGGCGACGTTTGGGCTTTGAACCACCAATGAAGGGGAAGCAAATGGGTGGGGGTGGTGGCGCCATGGT